>NQII01000863.1:270921-302042 GCA_002778355.1 Clitarchus hookeri
ACTGACCCGCCCATGTACGTGGTCACACGTCGCCTGACCACCCGGTGATAAACGTAAGTAGAGCCATGCACACATGCGAAGTCGACCTTTATTCGAAAATAAAAATGTGCGAGGGGTGTGGGGAGAGGGGCGGAACAGACTGTATGTCCCTTTGGCCAATGTTGCCCCGTTCGTGTTTTCTCGCGTGAGTGACGTGATGTGGATGGTATAACATGTTTCGAACTTGTAGTGCGACCCGCCGCGGGCTTGTTCTCTCTCTGGCCACTGTCCTTTAAAATTTGCCTTTCTTTCCGCAGACTTCGTACTACTGCCTCTTTCAGAATATGTTCGCCTCGACCAGCAATTTAGTTGGCGCCACACGAGTGACTGGTCTGCTTACGACAAAAGTACCTCGCATGTGTTCATAAATAATCAAGTTCTTATATTATTGTATAAAATTTGTAATGATCCGGAAATGAAGGTATTTAAAAACTGGCGTCTTCGGGACCTCGTTTAGGTGTTTTGAACGTCCGTAAGCTAGAAGCTTGAAAAGAGGAAGTTAGGTTGAAACGGACGAAATTGGTGAAACTTCTACACTCTAAATCCAAATACCAGTGATATCAATCAGTGAAGTAATGTTCACTGAAAATCATTTGATAAGCTACTCCTGACTGGCGTATCAAGGAAATTAATTAGGTACAAGTAATTTATAGCAGTGCCATTCTTAATATTCAGTGAGAAATCACAAATAAATCAGTGAAATACACCCACTCCATTACTCAGTCATCTGGCGCTATTTTTTAGTTTCGAAATTCTCACTGCTTTCTCTGATTTGGCTCAATTCTCACTGATTCAAGTTTAGAGTGTAGGTCACGATTATATCGGGCTCCGTGGAACACAAAAATAGGAGATAGCCATCTGAGAGGAATAGCTATACAATATGATGGCCATTCAAAATGGCGATCAGAAAGCAGTGTATAAATCTGATTTTATTGATTAAAAAAATTTAGTTTTTAATTTTTTTGTAAGGGCAGCTATTGGCAGTATTTAACTTTTTTTAAATTAAAGTTTTTTACAGATCTCTTTTCCTTTTCTCAATAAGTGAGAAACTCCCAATTTATATTATTTTCGTTCCTATATTTTGACTTTTAGCTCGAAAATTGGTCAAAATATGTTTGTATAATAACGAAATATTCCTTCCTTAATGAGCTATTCATAGGTCTTATATACCGACCAATAACGATTAAGGATATTTGTATAGTGTCCTTAAAACCTCCGGGATTGCATACAGCCTAGTACTATAATGGTATAATCTTACATAAACGATATTACCCTTTAGAAGAAAAATGTTTGAGTGACAAAATAAAGATTACAGGATAGAAAAAAAGTTTTTATGTCTTAAGAATACGTGTGATAGTAATTTGTAAATGTCCGCTATATAATGTGAGAACCATTAAAAATAGCAGGCACAAGTGTGCAATGCTGTACCTAATTATAATTCTTTATTTTTAGTTATATGTAGTTAGTGCCTGAAATTACTCATTTATATGAAGATAATTAAATATAATCTAGAAATGTAGTGTGCATATATATATATATATTCTTATAAGTTATAAGTATATTTTTATATGTTACGAGTAACAGAAGTCAATATCATTATCACTTTGACGTGTGACGCCTTTTGGAATAGAAGCCTCGCTGACCCCCTTTGCGAGCGCCTCCCCAGTTGACACGTGTCACGAGGCAGGTGGCGGATCGCAGTAACACGTGTCCTGCTGCTTAGGCCTCCCTACCACCCTCCCACCCCCTACGCCTCTAGCAAGCCCGTGAGATTTGTTGAGTACGGACGTTTCATGAGATAGAGAAACGCAATTCGCCTAAATTCAGAAAACACGCACCGCGGAAGAAACTGCTGACAAGCTGGATAATGGTGCTGAGAACACCCCCCTCCCCTCTTAGATAAACCACAGGACAATGTGGAAACGCACCGAGAAATAGCTGACGGAGCAAGCTAGGAGCAAAGTGCCACCTTCCCCCCCAACCATCAGTAACCAGGGCACGTGTTTTGAAAGGCATTGTTCTGCTTTCTCACCCCCTCCCCCAATAATAGAGACACATGCTGACACTTAAGGGGGGAGACTGGCGACCATATAAGCCCTTTACGAGAGAAGAGGGTATCAGTTGATTATTACCACCCAGAGATTTTTGTTCGAGGGATCAGTCAGTTCTAGAGTACCGCGCAGTCAGTCATTCAGTCAGCCGAGAGGCCAGGAGTCGGACCCCAGCCGGGGCATTGATGTAGGGAGTTAAAACGTGGTGCTCGGAAGCGCCACACCAGGACGCGCAGGGAGTCAGGCATCGGCAGTCGGATCATGGAAGTCAGTCGAGGTCAGTTCTTTAGTACACCGCAGAGGGAAGAGTTGCATCAAGGAATCGCGAGAAGACGTGAGCACGAGTCCGAACCACAGTCCAGGGGAGACGACACCAGATGCAGGCCTTTGTCCAAGGCCTACCACTTCGCCGGAGCTCATCCTCAGATGACAGCTTACCAGCACCCACAGCAGAGATAAGTATACAGTACGCCGTTCAGAGAAGCCCCCTACACCACGAAGTCGTACACAGTTAATACGAGTAGTCAAATTAGGTACCACACCTCGGAAGTGCTGCTGTATGTTGTTTGTGTTAAATTCGAGAAAATATATTCGTCCTTCGAAATGAAACACCACAAGACTTCTTTATTGTAATACCCTCAACCATCAAGGCACATTATAGTCTGTGCTTGGAGGAATTCAAATGACCCTATACGCCACCCTGTCTTCCACAGTGGCGTAGTCCACATCAAGTTAATTTGGCACACAACTGTGGGGCCTAGACAAGCCCACGTCAAGTTAAATTGGCGCCCGGACGTGGGGCCCAACGCTATTTAGTGTAGCATACCTCAAGTTAATTTGGCGACCAACTGTGGGGTGGACTTACCCTCGAGTTAATTTGACCGCCCATCATGAGGCCCAGTAGTGGCGATTCCACGTCAACTTAAATCACAATTAAATTTATCTACTCTGTTTGTTGTTTGCAAAACTAATGCTAGTATTCATTATGCTAAATAGAGAATGGCACTGGTGGTTATATCTCCATTGAATGGACATGATGAATCGTTGATGTTTTGCTCTGGATAGGGTGAAATATTTTCTTTACATTTTGTTTCACATCGCTGATATGTGCACACTGCAAGAAAGTGGTCCCGATGTTTATCAGCACTTCTTGAAAGGGGGATTCTCTGTTCAGCTACATGACTGGCATACGTTTGGGACATTGCCTGTTGACCAATCTCTTGAAATTACCGTTGATAAGGACGCACATACAGCAGGGGAACTCGTGGATGTAATCTGAAGAGAGGTGCAGTATTGCGTTAAAATGTGAATTCAGAATATAGAGCGTCAGCTCTACGGAGTCTCCATGATATTCAGTAGTTTGAAAAAAAATGTCATCCTGATCTTCAGGATTTTCGAGTCTTAAAATAAGACAGTAATGTATCATCATTGACTGAATTGCTCAATATGGAATGGGCCAACCCTTTCGGCAATAATCCTACATATATAATGACATAGGCCTGATAAATTTGTCAACGGGAATGGCAGTACCTAAAGTTGTGGCTACTGACTTATTGAATGCAAGAGATAAAGTTCTGGAAGCATGCATAAACTTCCAAAATCCTCGTTTAAATAAACGTGAAGATTTTCATGATGCCACCAAGAAAATCAATTTGAGAATAATTCCGCCAAAATGGTCACTTAAAAGTTAATCTTGTAAAGGAGATGGTACTTCAGTGTGGCAAAAATTTATTTGTCAAGATATTTTTCACTGCGTCAAGCAAATCACACCATCTGAGTGAGATATATTTAGTTATTAACTGGCCCCCAATGTCTTTAAATATGATAAATTCAGTTGGGTCAATGAGAAGTTCAAATAAGGAAACGCTAGCGCGCAATTTGGAAAACTTGACCACTTAGGTTCGAAACGAGTGGAGTTAAATCTGCTTTCATTATTGGTTCATTGGGACTGCACCAAATGTTACAAGGATAATATAAGACATTTAATGAAATTAACCACTATTTTCTTCTTGTTGCATTGCATTATTTCAGAAATCGTGAAAGAATATACATCTTACTTCATGTATATCGAAATGTCGCCATTAAATCAGCTGAGACCTTACAGAAAGGGTCAGAAGGAAGGTAAAATTTCGGTATTATGGAAAGTGGTAATATTACTAATTAGTATTTTAAGGAGCAGTCAAAGTAAGACCAGAATCGCAAATTTTTTGTAGAGAGTTGCATATAGGAGAATGTACGAAATTCAACAGTTACAAAGGAAATGTTTTTTTTTAATTTGAGGTAAAAATCTCAATATCACAGCTGAGGGCTCGCAACTTACTAAAGACCTAGCTTCGTTACAGGACGAGGCAGACAAATGCATTATATCACATACGAATCATGCAACGCCGTGCTATCAAACAGCTATTTTTTGTGTTTGTGTTACACATTCTACATATATATATAGGCGGTGAACTTCACCAAAGTCATAGCATACACTGATAATGGAGTTAAAAGAAACATTAAGATTGTTTATGTTGCTAAGATTGTCACTAAATTCGGTCCAGATATGTTTAAGCTATTATAGGTTTCCATAGTTGGTCAGGTTGTGACACTGTTTCTGTATTTCCTGGACAAGGAAATATAAAATGTTCCGATAGACCGCTAAAAAACAATGAGTACATAGCTGCTTTAAAAAGTAAGCTGAGACTGGGTTCTCTAAAATGAAGTATAAGAGAAAATTGAACATGTAACATGTGAGATATACTGCAAATGCACGAATATCTAAAACATGAGTGAGATGTGGTACTAGCTATTTTGTGCCAAGAAAGGCCAAGTGGGTACACTGAAGAGCCAAGAAAACTGGCACACCTGCCTAATATCGTGTAGGGTCCGCGAGAATACGCAGAATTGCCGCAATACGACGTGGCATGGACTCGACTAATGTCTGAAGGTATGCAGGAGGCAATTCACACCATGAATCCTGCAGGGCAGTCCACAAATCCAATATGCGCTAATTTGAGAAAGGGTTGCACGTCTGTCACGTTTAATGATTCTCAACAGTAGTTGTTTGTCCCGTTCTTTCACGATCTTTTTCCGGCCGCAGCGATGTCGAAGATGTGATGTTTTACCGGATTCTCGATATTCACGGTACACTCGTGAAAGGGTCGTACGTGAACATCCAAATGTCCCATCTCTCGTTCGCCGACTATAACACCACGTTCAAACTCACTTAAATCTCGATAACCTGGCATTGTAGCAGCAGTAGCCGATATAGCTGCCGACCGCATCGCGTTACTCTGATTGGTTCCATACCTCTGTTATTTGCATACGCACGCCTATACCAGTTTTTCTTGCTCTTCGTGCATTTATCTTTCACCACCAAGCAAAGGCAGTCAGAATTTAAGCTGTAATGGTTCGAAAAGAAAATATGAACTTCCTTCATTCCCTTCCATAGCAAACTCTTGAAGTTTTAAATTGAAAAAGTTGCCTGAAAATAAATAGAAAACGTTAGTTGTGAACAAAAAATTTGCGAATATGATAGTAACACTCCTATTTATAGTAATATATAAGTATTTTAACAATAAAAGTGCAAGTCAATGCAATTACCAAATATATGAAATAGTTTTTCTAATTTATTTTGTTTCATTGTTAAATATATGTATACAAGAGTTAATCATTTACACTCCCATAAACTTCATATCAATGTCATTTCAAGTATTAAATAAAACTAATAAATAAAATAAGAATTATTAAGAGGGTTAGCATTACAATTTTGTTCTGCTAGCCATTTTTAATGGATGTCACATTTCACCACATTATTTTTCTTTTTGTAAAAGTATAATGATTATCTGCGTTCTCTGGCAAGGGGATGGGAGATAGGCGCGTCGATTACGTCCATGCTCTCATTCCGGGCGGTCGGCGGTTATATTAGATCTGTGTGATCTCAACCTTGATCCTTGACCTTGACCCCATGCCCGTAATTTCGGATGACCTTAAACCCTAAAAATAAAAAAAAATGGAAAACATTTCCAAAAGACATATTTAAAATAATTTAAAAGTTTTTGAAAAATATAATTTTTTTTTTTAAATAACGAAAACGTTTAAAGGATAAAAAAATATTAACAAGTATATAAAAATTCTAAAATTTCCCAAAAGATTCTAACAAATTCCAAAAATAACATTTGACACTTGACACAAGATCCAAGACCGTTCACTCAAGATTCAAGACACTTAACCCAATACTTAAAACCCTTGACCCAAGACTCAAGACTTAAGACTCAAGACCCAAGACTCGAGACCCTTGACCCAAGACCCTCGAGCAGAAATAAAAAAAATTTAAACAACCAAATTTTTTATGTTTGGACATAATAGGGCCCGAAGCCGAAGCTGGCGTCATGCTCTGTCTTGCCGGTCTTTCGGATGCCATTTTATGACGCCACCCAACCACCATATTGAATTCAAGTGACCTAGAACNCTCTGTCTTGCCGGTCTTTCGGATGCCATTTTATGACGCCACCCAACCACCATATTGAATTCAAGTGACCTAGAACTTGACCTTTGACCTTGACCCCGTGGTCTTGTATGACCTTGACTCCAAAATGCACAATACACTCCACAAAATAAAAAATAAAACTTCCACCAAATTCATAAAAAAATTATTTAAAAATAAATTTTAAATTATTGCAATTTTATTACTTAAAAATGAATTTAAAAAAAACAAATTTTCGGAGGTCTCCTACAGCATCAAGTCCAGCAGACGACTGACCCCCGCCAATAAATCATATTGTATTGACATTCCCCTTCATCCTTATCATTTGCTCTTTTGTCGAATGCACCCACCCGGCGTATTGGTTTTTTCGTTTGTCATTTGTTTACGTATTTAACACATAGGTGGCACTAATAACTCCGACCAACATATTAGATCTGGATGACCTTCACCTTTACCTCACATCGATGTCCCCGTGATCATGACCTAGAATAACCTTGAATCTAAATTTAAATTTTTTTAAATGTATGACACCCCAAAAACTTCCAAAACATCTTTTTTAAAATTATTTAATGAGTTGTATCAATCTTTTGATAAATCTTACAATCGTCCCATCAATCAGCACCGTAATTAGTACCGCAATCAGCACCACAATCAACACAGCAATCAGAAATCCACACCAATTCACACCAATCTACACACCAATCTACACACCAATCTTTCGCAAGCCTACGCAATCCACAGCAATCCCCAACAATAATTCTCAATCCTCCTCCTCAATTCACAACAACCCATGCCAATCCTTTGATAAATACTAATCCTTAGATCAATCCCAGTCCTTCGGTCAATCCCAATCCTTAGCATTCCTCCTCCACAATCCACAGCAATCCACGACAATCCTTTGCAATCCTCCTCCACGATCCACAACAAACAATGCAAATCCTTCGATCAGTCCCAAACATTTTATCGTTCCCAATCATTAGCAATCCTCTTCCGCATTCCACATCAATCCAAGTCAATCCTTCCATCATACACAATCCTTCTTTCAATCACAATATTTCGATCATTCCTACCCCACAATCCTCAGCATTCCATTTCAATCCTTCTATCAATTCCAATCCTTCGATCAATCAGAATACGTTTATGGCTTATGGTGGTATTTGCTGGAAAGTATTTGAAGTAAAATAATGCCACTTCTCACGGTTATACGCAGTAGTTAGATTTAAAGTCTATGGCACCTCTGATAATACACCGCATCCCGAATCACTAGCGTAACGACTTGGTGCTCGTAAATGTTATCGTGTTGATGTCACAGAGTGCTTAAAAATGCAGAGCTGAAACAGCCGCTTATACTGCTAACTCCAAATGTGCACGCCAACAAAATGGCATCACTGGCCAGCAAGATGGCGAAATGCCATTCGCCAATCGCTGCATGGTAAGCTATTCGCCAGCCGGCAGCCTAGGAAATAGGAAACTTTCCGTAACGTACAGTAGCCAGTCAGACACAAGACCCATTCCCAGAGCCTCGGGCAGCCAATAAGAGAATGGGTTAGCNCCGTAACGTACAGTAGCCAGTCAGACACAAGACCCATTCCCAGAGCCTCGGGCAGCCAATAAGAGAATGGGTTAGCACACATCAAAGGAACAACCACGCTGTTTCGTTTCTGTGTATTTATCTACTCTGTGCCACTTCCTGGCCGCGTTAAAAATGAAGTTCTGAAAGTACCTGTATACCCATCTATAGTATATTCGCGGTATCTCCACACTTTTTGAAACACACATTTAAATAATCACCCAACGTATGATGTGTTTAGTTGTTTTATGAATACACCTTATATTACAAGTCTCTTATCCTTGTTTGAACATCTAAGTACCTTAATTTTTATTAAATTGGACATTTGTTTTGTTATACCTAAACATTATAATATTTCATCTACAATTAATATAAATAAAAATTATGAGAAAAAATATGTGTTGGTAAAACTTGTAAGAAACCGTTTCTGTGCAGAATATTATTAAACTGAATGTTCACGATTGAGGTGCGTTGTCCTTCTGGTGTAATTTTCTAAACTTGGTTAAGCTCAGATTGCATGAGGGGGAGGAATATCCTGAAAGAGGAACTTTAACAGGGCTTTAGAAAAGTTCAAATTTATAGTGAATAGGATATAGCTCTCGACTTTAAACCAGGGAACTGACTTAACTACTGATCTACGAACTCGTGTGTATGTCACATTATTGATTTCACCAAATTTAGGCACAGTTAAAATTGTGATGTACGTTATTATGGGTTCTTAGTTCCTTTGTCGTGTCTGCACTGCAATATAAGATCAATAGCTGGTTGGGAATAGGAGTATTTCAGGAAATTTCTTTTCAAAAACTTAAACAAGCAAGAAAAACCAAAAATACATTAAGACATGGGAGAGGAAGGGGTATCGTCCCCTTAAAAACCATCAAATCGCAGAATATTTTAAAATGAAGAAGTGAAACGGTGGCGCGTGAAGCCAGCTTCAGCCATACACGCCCGTAAAATTTACGCCTTAGCCAGCAGTGTGGCGTAGCATCGTTTGGCATTCAGCGCTTACATAATAACTTGGACAGACGGCAGCCCAGTCCGTTGTACGGAATAGCCAATAAGAAGCACGGCCCGTTTCTGCTGCCTCCCATAGCCAATTAGCGAATGTGTACGCGCACATTAAAGTGATTTGCCACGCCATTCCCTTTCCTGTATACTTACCTATTCGATAATCATATTTCACCTTCGTTTTGTCTATAGATTATGTAGTAACTGGTTTCGCTGTGAGCACACTTGCTATTATATAGAATGTTCGGAAACACAGTGCCCAAACTCCTGACATAGTTTCTCGACACCAATAGTAACGCAAAAGTCATCTACATATAAATCAGGAAACGCAGTTTTATATCAAATAACTGTGTATGAAGTTGCAGCGTACAACACCTGCAGAACAAAGCGGTGCCTTCATGTCTGTAGGACAATTGCATAGGTCATAGGTCCGCGACACTACGGAGCGTCGTGCGCCTACTTCCTATGCAACTCATCATACACGCCTGATCGCACAGTCTTGTCTTCTAGGCGTTCTGCGTCGCAACTTTGAACACAAGAATTTGATATAAAATACGTTCCCGGATAAAAGAGTATAGACATTTGCTGTTAATATTAGTCCAAAGAAACTATGTCTGGAGTTTGGGCAATGAGTTTCCGAACACGTTGAATAATACTGCGAACTGTGAATGGTTAGCACCAAACAGTAATCTGAGGCCTCGTTGTATAATACTGTGTACTGTTAGTGGTTAGCACCAAACAGTAATCTGAGGCCTTGTTGTTTAATACTGTAGACTGTGAGTGGTTAGCACCAAACAGTAATTGAGGCCTCGTTGTATAATACTGTGGACTGTGAGTGGTTAGCACCACACAGTAATCTGAGGCCTTGTTGTTTAATACTGTAGACTGTGAGTGGTTAGCACCAAACAGTAATCTGAGGCCTCGTTGTATAATACTGTGGACTGTGAGTGGTTAGTACCAAACAGTAATTGAGGCCTCGTTGTATAATACTGTGGACTGTGAGTGGTTAGCACCAAACAGTAATTGAGGCCTCGTTTTATAATACTGTGGACTGTGAGTGGTTAGCACCAAACAGTAATTGAGGCCTCGTTGTATAATACTGTAGACTGTGAGTGGTTAGCACCAAACAGTAATTGAGGCCTCGTTGTATAATACTGTGAACTGTGAGTGGTTAGCACCAAACAGTAATCTGAGGCCTCGTTGTTTTTAATTTCTCTGTGTATTGCTATAGAAAAAGCAAAAAAAAAATATCTTAAATTTAGGAAGGTTAAATTTTATTAGTTGGGCGTATGTTGCAAGAAGTAAAATATAATAAAATAAGCTTAGTGAAATTTTTTGGGTTTACTTAATACATGTGACAGTAAACTTTCCGCGCTTTGTCACAATAGGATTTTTTTTTTTTTACTTTTGTTGGCGTCGCACTATTAAGTAACTGATCAACAGTATAAATGTGTAATGTGCTGACGATACTATTGCGGTCTCTATCTACTCTCGGCTGAGATAGCCTACTGGGCCTTCTGGACTCCTGTATATATGAAAAAAAATTAACACTAACGGTTAACAAAATGGTAGCGTTCAAATTTTTTTTTACTGCTTCATCGAAAGACTTTATATGTAAACCATTTCGACCAACATTGCACGACAAACTGATTCTCGTTTATTATGTTGATCATACCAAAGATAAAAACTAAGAAACCTAACTGAGGAGTGCGAGTTTTCAATATTGTCGACATTACAATTCCTATTAACAAAAAGCAAAAAAGTATTCAGTTTTATCACAATAATTAAGGATTGTAAATGACCGGCGAGACACAAACCCTGGCTGATCTACTGTGACCGCCGAGACATCACAGCTGCAAAGCTCTTCTAGCAAAGCTCGTGACCTCACAACAAATGGGCAAACGTAAGTAGCCAATATGTCTGGCAGCTCTTTCAGTTAAGCCATGCAGCTGATGGCGTTTTAATGAAAACTACACGCTAAATATGAATCCGTGCGAGTTTCGCCGTTTAAATCAGTTAGTAGTACTTGGCTGATTCAACAGGAACTTTGTGAATTAAACTAATGGATAAGAGGAATAAACGCTTTTTTTAACCTATTGATTTGGTGACATTTACCACTGATTCAGCAACCATTTTATTAGCTCTTTTAGAGTTTCATGTTTTTTAAACTAATGGTTCAGTTAAACAACGTGATCTAAATGACAGTTAAACACGCATATGGCATATAAAATGAAATAACAAAGAATAAACTATAACACCAATAAAAAAATACTTTCTAAAATGTGAATTTTGTCTTTCAACATATCATTTTGCGAGGTAGCGTGAACATTAGGTCTTTCATTTCGTTTATACATCCTTCATTTCTTTTTCACGTAATCGTCAAAGCGATCGGTTTAAAGTTTTAAACTGTATAAAAAAGGTGACTTGAGTGCACTCAATCGTGCTATTTGTTTTAACAACCCTAACGTTACTAATCAAACAAAAAACGAAAAGACATGTCAGACATTTTAAAACTTTATACTTTCTATAAAAAAAATATAATAAATATTAATTTTTCCTTTCGTTGATAACTTTGGCTTGGTAGCTTAATTGGTGAAGGTAACAGCCTAAAAGCGGGGAGGTGGTGTGTGTGTTCGCTCTTATAACACCTGCAAAAATAAATAAATTACGTTAAACTGCGCAATATAAATAGTGACTACCGTAAATGTGTCTATTTCTCGTTTTTTTTTTTTGCTAGATTCAAGAACACAATATGTCATTCGCCGCATGCAGTTAGCCGTCACTTTTTTAATCAGTGAAATTGTTCCACGTCACTTGTTCAGTCAGTGAAATTGTTTCGTTAAACTATCAGTGGTTTTCCTCTGATTTTAGGTGAAACCATTTTCACTAATTCAAGTAGTCGAATTTCACTGCGAATGGGTGTTTTCCCACGGATTATAATTTAGGATGTGTATCGTCTGTGTAATAATACACCACGGTGTTAAACTTGTGTGTCCCACGGCGACTTGAAAAATACTCTGATTGGCTAAAAAAATTCACATCATCAAGTTTCCTGTAAATGCTTAAAGATATGTAAACCTGTATGAAAGCTATTTTGAGAGAGAACTTCGTGCGCAAACATTTTCCACATTCCTCTAGACTTTTAGTAGAAAAGTTAATATTCGAACAACACTATTGCATTTTCATTTCATGTTTGAGTGTGCTAGCATGCATGAGCAATAGCGAAGGATTACATTTTGGCCTAAACCGAACCTTAATTGCTACATACACTCCACCTAAAGGCGATTTTTGCAGTATTTTGTTTATAAATAAAACAGATATTATTAATATTAAATACAATTTATTATAAGTATTTTAACATATTAACTATCAACTTTCTATAAATTATTACAATCAAAGTAGTTGTTTCAAGAAATATATTACACGGCGATATTCACTCCAGAATATTTTACATATTTATAATACCTGCCTCGTTGGTTAATCATAACTCCATGGCATCAATGCTAGACAAAGAACAATAGAGAAATTTATTATTTGTATATATTCAGCGTATGTATTACTAATCGGTTATATTTCTGAACATTGTTCTTTTTGCTTGCAAATAGCAAAAGAGTAAATCTTACAAATAATAAAGAATTGGTCTGCAGTTAGTTTATATTAATAGAGAATGTTTAACTTGATTATCGTTCCAAAATTTCTTACAGATGGCAACAAATTGACAGCAGCATAAATATTTTGTTATTTAAGACTGCCCATTATTTTCGTCGTGCTGTTACATATTCCACAGAAATTCCGCGTATAGATTGTATTTCCTACCGCCAGTGACGTCACATAGAGGTTGTTAGGCCTTTGTAGTCTCGGCGTTCACAGCTGTACAGGTTTACAAATCTATAAATTTAACGCCTCTAACGCCGAAGTTCATTACGGCCTATGCGATGTGCGACTACATAATTATAAACTCCTTTTGAAATAACTTATATTGTCTTGTGTAGGATAAGATGGAACCTGAACTCTTTTAAGAATATTAAAAGAAAAACGCCTTATACTTTGTTTCGATTTTATCTTTACGGCAGTTGCAGCTCCTGCTGCGGTCGAAAATATTCACGACACCGCAAACACAAATAAAGTGGCGAATGACGTGTTTATGGAAATATAATACTACACGTAATTGACTTTCTCATTTCCTGCAGAGATGTACACAGCTTGCATGCATGTTAGAGGTCCTCCGGGAATTTTAACTGAATGTTGGTATCTCTTCACTCTATTTTAGCTTCATGCGCACCTTCAGAGTAAGTGCTGCAGCAATGCTTAGAAAACAAATATCCATCAAAACCTTTTTTTTATCCGTGTTTCGTAATTTTCGACCGGCGATGAAGAATGGGCAGCAAATGAGCGATTTATGTGTTTACAAAACGTTACAATGTATCATTCTGAAAACGCGAACTGTGCCGCCCACATTTCCCTTGGTCTATCTTTCCCACGCGTAATTACACAGTATCAACACGGTGTATCGTGTTTATTTGCGCGCGCAATTTAACCGCACCGGGCGCTTGCAAAAACAAAGACACGGCGTAGAAAAACAAATGTTACTCAACCTTGTATCCGGTGGATCAGTTTAACGAGGGAAACAGAAATTAGCATACGTTGAGCGTTTCCTACACAACGGCGCTGTTGTAAAACGCATTATGTTTCCTTTGTAGTATTTTTTGTTTTGTAAAGAAGTATTGCAAAGCATAAGAAATAACTACCATACGTTCACTATTACAATATAACTAAACAATGTAATTAATTAAATATTATATTTATACATATAAAACTTTCGTATAGATCATGGTTTGCTGGACATCCTATGTAGAAATATATTTGTTTTATAGTGAATAAATGCTAATGTAATAATTTAAGAAGCATTAAAAGTCTGGAAACATGCCATATAAATGTTTACTATTTTCATAAATACATAGTACTTACGTGCATTTACATTATGTTTGTATAATAGTATTTAGGCAGTTTATTCGTACTTTTTCAACCATACGTCAAACAAGCGGTTAATACTTCTGTTAACATAACAGTTTTTTTTTATTTTTGGTTATATTAAAATTGTATTTTTATTTTATGTATAAATTATGATGTTTCATTTATAACATTTATTTCATTATATAATCAAACAGTGAAACAATAAGTGTGTTGGTAATGTTGGGAAAGAAGAAGTTCGTATGTTAAATATTGAGTGTGTATATATATATATATATATATATATATATATATATATATATATATATATGCACACCAATGCAAACACACGCACTTCGCACACTGTTACGAATGAGCTTTTGAGTCATTCATAGTTGAAAGTGTCTAAGGGCGTAGCTCATTAATGAGTCATGATTAGGTAGAGCACCAGAGTGTAAGATGAGGTTTACTGAACATAGGGATTATACAATATCTATTTACGTGACTATCGATCGGGGGAGCTTTAAATTGAATACCAAGAAGCTTATTAATTATGTTAAGAATTAATACCTCACGCCATTACTGTCACAATCTAATTGAAAAGTCCCCACCTTGTTCATGTTGCCGGAGGCTAATTCTAGGAGGTGGTTAACGACGGCCGGACACACCCATCTTCAGTGGTCTTCTCTCTGGTCGGATCGACGACAAAAGACGCCGCACCCAGTATGACGCTGGCCTATATCGGTTGCGTTGTTGTTTAATATTTCCGCCCCGTTTAATGGCCGGTGGAGGTGATTTCTGCAACTTTCTTTCACAAAGTGCTGTTGCAATCACGTTTCTGCCCTGGTTTAATGTTTGAAGGTGTAATGAGGTGGGTCGTTCAGCTAAGGCCAGATCACATCATAACAACACGCTTAGATATTATTTTTCATCTTTCATCCATTTATCTCTGTAGAGAAAGTACCTGAGAACAACAATATAATCATACAACATATCGTTCGTTTGGGTAATTAGCTGTTTAGTTCACGCAAAAAAAATCATTGTGTAAAAGAATTTTATATTACTCCCGCTAACAAGTGCAGATGCAATAAAATAATTATCGCTTCAATATAAAATAAGATAAATTTTCACAGTGCATAGTACAAACATAAATTTGATTGAAGTACTGTCCTGTGTTCTCGTAACAATAAAGACAAATGGCAAAATATTTAAAGGAAACTTAGTTTTTGTACTGGAATGCAGAAAGAAAATTTTACATATCATTATGGTGTAAAATATATATCTTTTTTGTAGTGAGTTGATTGCTGGTCGACTTATGAAACTTAATAAAAAGTATTTGGACACATCGGAAAAGACTTTGTAGACGTGAAGAAAAAGCACAACATTTTTAAAGAAAATTTTTTAATTCCATTTATAGTTGTGTCAAGCATAATACCAACAATTAATTTTTATGGAAAACTTGTCTACACTTTTTTGGAACGTAATAGGATACTCTTAATGATTATGCTTAAACACCAGAGTGTTTATTTACATTGCTGATATTCACTATTAATAATTTTACTAAAAATTTATTGTCATTGATGGAAATTTTTTATGAAATGGTGAGCGTAATGTACCATACAATATAATAATACCTTGCAGAGAGAGATTTCAAGACAATTACGGATTATTCCAAAACGTTTTCAACTGTTCTGTTTTCTCTTTTCCAATGAAACTAACATTTTAGTATAAAAACCATGCTCGAAGTAACGTTTTTATTAAGCTTTTGTCAATGAAAGACGTCCGTAAAATATAAAAAACTGGTTATCGAAACTTGAAATAAATTCATAGATTCATAAAAATTTATTTGGAATAATGCACATAAAATATATTCGTAAATGGCAATAGTTGAGTTGCATACGAAGTGCCTAACTGCACAAATACGATACCGGAAGAAGCGTTTAACGTTAACTGTGCAGTGAAAAATTATCTGAATTGGTTTCAAACATTGAAACGATGATAAAGTATACTCGATGTGTATTTGGGACAAATTAAGTTGTGTGTTTATTTTACGTGAATATTATACTATGAGAACTTGGATATGTGGTAAATAATAGTGGCCGCAAAATTATTTCGGGGCAAGTTAAATTTAAAAGCACTGTAACATAGTTTATTCTTAGTTTATTGGATGAATCAAGTTTCGGAATGTATTTGATGTTAGCGCGCTGCTCATGTAGGTGATTTGCTGTAGCTCCAAGTGGCATTGAAGTACTGTGCGGCCAGGTCAACAGAAACAATCTCTTATAAACATATCAACAAAAGAAATAAAGAAAATATTGCTGTGTGCTCAGATATGCTTCAGCGAAAATATTTATTATGATGAAAAAGTGAACTTGCCTTGTGCATTGTCAAGGTACAAGAATAATTTATATATAAGCAGTAGTGTTACTCTGAAGGAAAGGAAAGGAATATAAGTAAATTAAATACTTACTTGTGTGCATGCACGTGTTGATTTGAAACTGTATATTTAAATTGAATGAACTATTGCAGTGTGTGTAAGAGTATTTACCTGACCCCAGCGTCTTTCTCCTTGCAATCTGACAATCAACTCATGTGTGCAACGCCTTAGAGAACACGTACACGGAAAGAAAACTTATCCAAATTTGTAACTTTTAAGCAGCAGATAATAAAGGAAACCAGACACATAAAAGCGATGCCCTTGTTCCTCAAAACAGGAAACACACTCAGAAATAACACTAGGTACATGAAAATTCATCACACTTTGTATGCATGCAACCAATAAAATATGCTAACAACTGACGACACTACATTAACGTTATACATAAGAACTGGAAAATTGTGTTAAATAAATGAAATCGCACGTAGTTTCAAATGAAAAATATTGAAATTTCTTTGGAGATTGAAATAAAATCAATCAGAATCCAGAGAAAATTTGTACCGTTACTCAGTCCGGCAAATTAAAATTTTTAAATATATTAGACTATAACTTCTCTTTTGTGAGCCATATTAAGTGTCAAATTACGTGACTACATAACTGATACTCGAGTTCCTGACATCAATAAACACAAATTACTAGAGTCTTAAACTATGATGCTGGAAATAATAACACCTCGACTAGCATGTGCATGATGTAATTAAAATTACAGACTTCTGGAAAGTTCTAAGTAGTTAAAATTGCAAAATTTCCAAAACAAAATTTTGGTGATAAGTTACAGAAATAATTTAGCTCTTGATGAGAAACAGAAAATTTCAATGATGTATAAAGACTAGATGGTAGCATAAGCCTTTAGGAATACTCTTCCTTCCGAATCGAAGTCGACAGCGTAAGTAGAATTAAAACTCACTCAAACGGCAAAATATGGCGTTTCAGGACTCCTGCTTGTCCACGCATATTTATAGAACTTAAGGCGCCTCTCCTAAGCTTACTCTGGGCAGTCTTGGCAAAATTTACTGAAAAATCGTAGTACAAAAATTACTGTGGACTGCCTTCCATCATGTCTGATTTGAGAGTCCCAAGGTTCGCACAAGAAGATAATGACCCGGAAAAGCATATAAGATTACGTATTATCTTGTTATCACAAACTTACATCGAAAATAGTAAAAGTACATTTCTCTGAGGTGCAAAATAAACTTACATGCATAGGTTTTAATAGGCTCCTGCAAATAGAAAATATAAAAATCATTAACTTCTGCCACTGAATATAATCGTCACTGTGCAGTAAAATTGCAATACTTAAGAAAATGAAATTATAAAGAAATTTAAAGGAGGTTGTCCTAAAGTGAAAATTTTAACCAAACTAAATTAAACGCAATTAAACAAAACAAATGTTATGAAATTAAAATATACTTACTCAGTTCAGATGTAAACAATTAAACATGTGTGAGGGTTTTGGCTTACCACATTACCAAGAATACATCATTACACTAATCTGGAATTATTAAGAAATATTACAAGAACTACCAATATGTCTGTAATATCTTAATACATTTGTTTATAAAAATACATGGATTNTTTTAAGATTATTAAGAAATATTACAAGAACTACCAATATGTCTGTAATATCTTAATACATTTGTTTATAAAAATACATGGATTTTTCTAACGCTATAAAATATTTTACTGTACAATACGTCTTTTTACATTAAATTAATTAACAAACACACATGTGCTTGTAAAAACTTAGGTATATTTTACTTTTATAAGCTTCAAAAAGCAGATTTTTACCAAAATCAACTTTTTGAATCAAGAATATCACGTTAACAGCACTGCGTTTAAGAAAAAAATATTTGTCAGAATTTTTACGTAATATTTACAAATTCACAACTACTGACACAAGAATTAAGCGGCTGAAAATTCTAAGTCCACTTCAGTTACTTAAAGGCGAGCTGCGTGGTCTTGGCTTGTACAACTCGCACTCCAACAATTGTTTAACCTGGCTGCGTTTGAACTGCCTCAAGCAAAGGTTTTTTATTCTCGCATCGAAGACTCTTTCTGACCACAGCTACCTCATATGACTATACAGGTTGATTCTTAAATCACGGGACAAACATTGAGGGGTGGTAGAGCTCACTAAAACAAACTATTATTGTATACGTATATATATGGGCGGGAGTGACGCGTTGAGGCACAAACACAAAAAACATAACACATTAACGGAAACGTAAAATGTTCATTAGCAGAATACTTAACGAGTGATTCCGTACTGAAAATGTTAAAACAGTTGCTGGAAATGCATCCACCAACAGCCACGCATGCTTGGCGACCTCTACATAAGGCGTGATTGGCTGACAATGGTGGCGTGCGTGAAATACCCGGCGTATTTNCTTGGCGACCTCTACATAAGGCGTGATTGGCTGACAATGGTGGCGTGCGTGAAATACCCGGCGTATTTGAATCTGCTCGTCAATCACTCCACCGACGCTATCAAGCTTGCATTACTGTCGGTGGTAGCAATTATAAACATTGCTGTAAAAAGGCATTTAGCGGCGATGGTGTAAGTAAACAATGTGTTGCATTTCATGTGTTAGTTTTGTGTTTGTGCCATTATGTATAGCAATACAGCACATTTAACTGGCTAAATGAGATAGTCTGCGATGTCAAAGTGTGACGTGTTGTTTCACCGGGAGAGCTAAAGGTAATTTTGGAAAATTTGTGGTAAAAGTAAGATTGAACGTTGCATGTAGAAACTGTAGAAAGTTCTTGGAAGTCAGTATCTCCTATTCACAATGGGCTAAGAACCAAACTACATTCGGTGCTCGTAAACTGAGTGCTGTCAGATATTGGGCGCGAACCATTGCCACTCTCATCGCCTCACCACATTAGAGTTAAGTCCAAGAAACTACGAACGCCGCGCCAGATAATATTTAAAAATAAATGACGTGTACATAAAAAACGAGAAAATTGCTAAAAATTATTAATTTATCATTCTCTGGTGTTTTAAGTAATTGTTAGATTTTTCTGAGTGAAATAGGTAAATTAAATTAATGCGAAAGATAATATGACAGAAGAAATGATTAAGAAATTATTATTTATCTCCAGAACATATATTGGCTTCTTGTATGTTGAGGATTNAATATGACAGAAGAAATGATTAAGAAATTATTATTTATCTCCAGAACATATATTGGCTTCTTGTATGTTGAGGATATAAATAAAGAGACAAATTTTTTTTCTAACTTTATCGTTTTTCTGCGGGGGGTGTTAATCAAATTGCAGTAATATATGTGTTGTACTCATTTATAACAATTCGTGTATCCAGTGCGAGAAATTTATACAATATGCTCGAATTAATAATCATGAAGCTTGCAAAACATGCTATGTGTTTATTACGGTATGTANAATATGACAGAAGAAATGATTAAGAAATTATTATTTATCTCCAGAACATATATTGGCTTCTTGTATGTTGAGGATTTAAATAAAGAGACAAATTTTTTTTCTAACTTTATCGTTTTTCTGCGGGGGGTGTTAATCAAATTGCAGTAATATATGTGTTGTACTCATTTATAACAATTCGTGTATCCAGTGGGAGAAATTTATACAATATGCTCGAATTAATAATCATGAAGCTTGCAAAACATGCTATGTGTTTATTACGGTATGTATAATGCAGTAGAATTTTTATATGTAGCTGGGCGTCGTTAGGTTTTTAAGCAATACAGATGAACATTCAATTAAACAGCTTTTCATAATATGAAAATTAATTACATACTCACAAATTACCTATAGATATATAAAGAAAATACTATCAATCTATATATTACAGTATATTATGCAATTAATTTTTGCAATATGTCCTATTAATAAAAATTAAGCAGCCCATTACTCTTCCATTACTCTGCAACATCAGAATTAGCCAATATGCTAGACTCTTGGGAACTCTTCTCATTTGAGGCATCTAAAATTACAATAAGCTTAAATTATGATAAAACAGACTCTTTTTAAAATTAACTTTAATTTTAACTATAACTCCGATACAGTGAGCATGGATGCATTTGAGTACATACTGTTACAAACTGCTAAGCACGTGTCTGAGTTCGTTGGGGAGGGAGGTCTTGATAAAAACTAAAGAACGAAATTTATATTCATAATTTATTTACCGTGTTAAAATTTAGACAAAACTGTTATCTATATTATTAAATTACCTAACTCTACAGTTTCTATCAGTTATTATAGTATTTGATATTAATTTATGTTATAATTAAAGTCCTTATCAATTATCTTAATATTAGCTACAATCACTAATTTCTCACTTACTAGTTACACACATAAGATCACACTGCACTAGCAATACATTATCATCATTCCATAATATCTGCCACTCAAGTATCCAGTCCCAGTTTCTTACAGTTCAGGCAGTCAGTCCCATTCTACTATTCTGATGCTCTCAGATCATAATCGCTGGTCACTGTGTCGCCGTCCATGGTTCCGACGGTTCCATACTCATGGCGCTAATCGCCACACAAGACTGCAAACAAACTCTTGACTCTGAGGCACGGCGCGGCTTATATAGCTGAGCCACCCTGGCCCAGAACATTCTTCGCACCTAACGTCGCAATGAGGGGGATGCGATGACCAGAAAAAACGCGCAATGACTATCAAAGTAATTTCATCTACTAGGGTCGGGAGAGGCATAAGTCCCGATGGCCTTATCGTGGTAAGTGTTGGCGCTAGCGCAGTCCCTTTGCAGCTCTGCCTTCCATCTCCGGTTACTGGTGATATTGACGTGTCTACAAGAAAGGAGGGCGGGAGACATGGAAGCCACGTGGTCACATGTAACACAACCCCCTCCTCAATTATATTCGTCCTTAGCAGACTCTGTAATATCCGGACCTACGTAGCGTGCCAGTCGGCCAATGTGGACAACCTAAGGTTAGCTAGAGAGCCCTGACGACAAATCTGATAGGCCACAGCATTGATCTGCTTCAGAACCCTGCAGGGATTTTCCGAACTTGTCTGTAGCTTCGGGCGGAACCCTTTTTACATCTGTTGGTTGTGCATCCACACAAGTTGTCCTTGAAATAGCTCGCCCGAATTTCGCCTGTTACACAGCGACTTCATTATGTCACTATTTATTCTGAGGTTCTGTCGAAGCAGAAGTAAGAATACCGGTTGGTCTGTAACATAATTCGGTGGCATCGGCTGACCAAACAGCAAGAAATAAAAGATAATTGCGTTCTCTCCCGACCAGTATCCTTGATTCTGTTATCATTGTAGAATTGTGAACTGCCGATCCGTAAACAGGGAGAAACAATGACACATTTAATTCACAGTCATTTTGGTTGACTGTCACGACGATCGACAGGTACTGCTAAAGAATGCAGTTAAGCATCTCGACAATTCCATGCAGCTGAGGGTGTGAGGCTGTAGTCCTATATTCCTTCATTCCCAAAATATTTGTTACGCCTTGAAAAACAGCAGCTTAAAAATTTCGTAAAATAATGACATTAGGCCACTTAGTGAAGTAAATTTGGTCGACAGACATCGATTACCTCTCTATGTGGCAGGCAAGAAGCACAGGATATCTATATCCATCCTCTCCGTCATTGTATATCTGGAGGTGTTCTTGTATCATAGTGCTCGGTCTCTTTTTCGCGGCACAGGTGTTGCACATTTGGTATCACTTTACAACATCCTCCCGACAATGAAGCCAGTATAATCTCATTGTAACTCTGACGTGGGTCTTATTAACACCAAAATATGCACTGGATGCCTATTATGCAATTAATTTAAGATTTCGCGAACCCAAGCATTCAGCTTATCTTTTCTAATCCTTATCGCTCCATGCAGGTGGCCCATCACACGATACGAAACCCCGAATTATGGTCCTCCAAATGGTCAGTGATTCGCCCTAGAAAATGAATCTGCATAACTGTGAAGTAATCCAGATGTGTGCTGCATTTGAAAGTTTTATTATTGAAGATGATGTATTCACAAGGCTATTTGACCTTCTGTGTTCTGGAAATGCAGTAGCCAGTTAAATAAAGCATGGTCGGTTTGTAGAACACAAAGTCTACAATAAAGGAATTGGTGCAAGTGTGAAAGGGCCTTCACCATGGCCAGCAGTGTAATGTGCATCACACATATATTTCTTTATAGCTTGTGCAGTGACTTACTGATATATTCTGTTGTGCTCTACTTCCCATCCTGAATCTAAGATAACACTGCTCAATACCTACACCATTAGCCTCAGTGTCCAATATGATCGTGCCCTCACTTTTCGGACATCCCAGGACTGGCCGAGGTATCAGAATTCTCTTCAGCTTACTAAAAGCCACTTTACACTTAATGGTACAATGACATTTTTTTGCCTCAGGTAGTTCCTGGAATGGTTCGGTAATCGTGGCAAACCCATGTACAAATCGACCCACATTTGAAAATCGGCACTTCGGTTTTGGCAGTTGGTGGTGGGCCAATTTCTTATTTCTTTGGTATAATCGGTATTTATGTCGATTCCATAGGCCGACCCGACAGTACATGTCTCAATAAATTAATTTTCTTTTTAGAAAGGTGGTACTTCTTAGGAACAAGAATCATGTTGGCTGTGGCTACTTTATGGAACACATATTCTAAGCACGATAGAAACACTTCGAATATCCTTCCTGTAATAACGTATTGTCTAGGTAATGTTAACATGTTTAACATGTTAACATGTTAACATGGTCCATGTTACAAAGCTCAGTCAGTGAATAGCCGTCAAACGAAGAGAAACCAAGTTCCAATGCGCATCGTCGATGTCAAAGGGTGCCATATCAGCATGTGAGTGAGTTTGAACATGGCAGAATTATTGGTTTCTGGGAAACAGGCTTGTCATACTGTGACATTTTGGCTCGTACAGAGCATGCTTGTACGACAGTGATCAACACAGAATTACCTCCATCATGTCCTCATGGCCATAACAGACCATACAGCCTCGTCCACAGTGTTGGCTCGACACTGTAAAACTAGAATGGGTGTGGACCTGTCTGCGTCGATGATTCGATGCAGTCTGCTGTGGGCTGAACTGGTGGCACATATGCCATTGCATCGGTTTTTTTTTTGTACAGAAACCACAAACACCTGAGACAGATTGCAATGGGCACGTGTATGCCATCGCTGGCATGCTGAATGGGCCAAAATGTAGTGTTTTCGGATGAGTCCCGCTTCAACCTTTCCCACAGTGATTGCCGCATACTTGGTAGATGCTACCGTGATGGATGCAATCTGGCAGCCTGCATTGTGGAGCAGCATAGCAGACAAACCCAAAGTGTGATTGTTCGGGGCGCCATTGGGTACAACATACTTTCTCGACTCCTATGTATTGAAGGCAATCTGAACAGCAACTGCTACATCAAGGAGATTTTAGATCCCAAGGTACTACCCCTCCTTCAGGCGACTCCACATGCCATATTTAAGCAGGGCAATGCCCAGCCACATGTGGCAAGGCATGTGCAAGCCTTCTTCAATGAACGACGGGTACCACGTTTCCCTGGCCTGCATGTTCGCCTGACATGTCACCCATCGACCATATCTGGGATATGGTAAGTCGGTGACTTGTTCGTGACGGACATACAGCAACCACTGTTGATGCTTTCTGGACTCCTATACGAACCACATGGATGGAGATTCTCCAGGAACATATCCAGGTGCTCTTTGATTCCATGCCACGACTTTTAGGGTCTATGATTGAAGCACATGGAGGCTTCACATCATACTGAATTCGCAAGGACAGAGATCATGTAGAGTTCTGTAATCGTAATCAATTGTGTATTGTGATATACCTAATCTGTGTTATAACGTTAATTTCAATTACATGTATCCTTCTGGGTTGCGCATTTTTCACAAACGTTAGTGTAGAATACTGTTATGAACTTACTAGAGTGTTCAGTGTGTCATTTATCCTTTTATGTGGATACGAGTATTTCTTTGTCATATTATTAAGCTGGCAGTAATCCACACAAATTCATCGAGTGTTACCTTTATTCTTAACATCTACAATTGGAGAAGACTACACACTGACAGTTGGTTCAATTATATATAACACCTTTACATCCTTCATAATACCCTCAACTGCTTTACGTTAAACTAGTGGTAGTCGTCATGGCGGTTGCTTTACGGGCCTGGCATCTGCTATATCAATGCAATGGCTGGTCACATTAGTCTTTTTTATGTCATTTGGTGCACAGGAGAAGGCATCCCAATGTCTCTGCTATAATTCATAGACATCCTACTCATGCCACCAGTTGAAGCTTTCTATTGTTCTTACTAGCTGTTCATCCAGTACTTCTGGTAGAACGAGTTTCCTCGCGACTGGTAAGGGGTATCTGCCATTATGGATTGGGCCTATAGCTGGTACCTAGGCCTGACCACTTGGCGGGGTGTTGGACCACTTGGAATTCAGGCCGATGCCCAAGATTGGAATTTCATGGGTGAAGAAATTCTAAAGTATGGTAAAGGACAGTGTCCGATGACAGCTCATTGGCTGTGCTGCTGGTGGATGGGTGGCTGTAGACAGTTATGAAAACTGGTAGAACTCTGGACCTGTGGGACCTACGGGACCCATGGGAAAATACCTGCGGATTTTGATAATGACGGAAAATTCCCATACAGAGTCTATCACACACTGCCCGTCTATACCGGTGGTGTGGCTGGTGGGGCGATCGGGCATTTAAAACTAGTATTACCATGGCAAATAAGTGGGAGCACGGGCTTATCGGGTTGGCCCCACCAGAGGTTTTCTTTGGTGTACCGAACAATAGAGGTTGGACTCGTGCTGGCAGTGGTTAACTCTGTAGGCTGGAGGAACACTGAAGATATTCTCCCTCTCAAAGAAAGACCGGGCGGTGAGCAGGCACCTGCTCTGGTAGTGTCCTGGCAAGAGAGTATGGGTATGGATTGAACCCTGGCCAGACCTCACGCTTGGTATCTGAGGGCGAGGGTCTCAGAACCTTGAGGTAGGGTGTATCTGGGTCGTACTTTTTAATCAGGTTGGGGTATCGGATCTGGTTACTTCAGGTGCGTAGCTGGGACACCTGCGATGAGAGGGCGTGATCCCTCTTCCTCAGCGATTGGGCGGTCGTAGCATGGGATGGCCTCTGGATAAGAGCGCTACGCAAAAATATAAAAGTACAATGACCGAGAGGTTACGTATATTTCATACCTAGTAGTACTTCATGTAGAGGACATTCGTTTTTGTGGGCTCGAAGCTACAGGATCATTTGAAAATACCTGTGTGACCTGCCTGCAAACCCATTTCATGACCCTCCCATCAAGACAAGCAGCACTGCCAAACAAAATAATCAACTGGCAAACTGTCAGAGTTTGAAGAGACCTAAGTCTTTGCTACAATGACACTGCTTGGCAGAAAGCAACCTTTCTTTGTGTTTACAATTTGACCCAAAAATCTGACAAATTTTCCTTGGCATCTGTTTGTTATGACAATTTCACTCGAAGGGACAGTGCAGTGGGCTGACAACAGACTACTTAGTAGCTCACTGGTGAGGACAAATCCCGCCATGCTAACACCGCTTATTTGTACTTGTAGTTTGGGTATTCCTTATAATGGGTTCTGCTCTTTTTGTGCGATCGTGTGCAGTGCTCCATTCGAAATTACTCTCTGTCTATCTTAAGAATACAGAGGTGAAATACCAGCTTCTTTCGCGAACTACAGCCGCATGTGACAGTAAAATGGCGTCACTGGCCAGTTGTTCGCAAGTTAGGGCCTGGTAACTTACTTGCCAGACGGTAGCCGAACCAAAAGGGAATATTTCGCTGCAAGCAATATCTTATCAGACATGCGGCCCTTTTCCATACTCTCGAGCAGCAAATCGCTACTCTCACATAAAAAAAATCTCTCTACGCCGTTTTACTGCTGTGATTTTGCTTATTCTATAACGACATACTGGACACGACCTTACGAAACAGGAACACATAAAATAATGTGTATACTCTGTTCTCAGTACCTTTACATTTATTTTTTTAATGAAACATTCGCATAATCACACAATGTATGACAGGTTTCTCTGTTTCCTATATATGTCATATATCTCTAGCGTTTTATGTTTCTGGTAAAATAAATTTCTTAAATTTTTTGTTAAATGTGTCTTTTTCATTTATTCTTATACATAAATTACATATTTCATTTACAAATTATATGAATTAAAAAGGGCGAAGAAAAATGAGTAGGTAATGTCTAGTAGGAAATAGTTCTCATGCGAAGTGTTGTTTTCCTGAGTGCGCACAAAACGGAGTGTTGTTCCTTTGGTGTATGTTTAGAGGATTAGTTAAGTTTTGTTCGCATGAAGTGGAGGAATAGCCTGAAAGTACATCTTTAGCTGGCTTCAGAAAGTTGGGAGTAACCATTAATTGATTGTAATTATTGTGCTTAGTCATGTCGTGACCTACTGATGCTACGAATGATATATTTTTCAACCTTATCTAAAAATTCCAGACATGCATGCTCTAACAGTGAGCAGTTTAATTAATCTGAAATTTTGTAGACAAGGTAACTCTTAAACCATGATAGTAAGTTATAACAAATCTCTGATTTAATGATATTTTTCTCTGTACAGGAAAATAAATGTGCCTATGAAACAACAGGAAGTTAAATTTAAGGAAAATAAATTTTCAACAGACATAATAACTGAAGGAACTGATTTTGTGACTTGCCTTTTTTCTTGCCACAATACATATTTTCTGGACTCGACAAACATGATTTCAGAGACAGTGGGAACCGGATTGCCGTCGTGGCACTTTTGGTTCCAAGCAACTCATCAACACCTCATAAATATTTTTTTTACTGCACGTCTCTGGTTTATAGAAAATATCTCCTCAATAAAGTGCAAATATTTGTTTGTATTATCATCAAATCGCATTTCCTGTAGAGTCTCATCACAAATTTCATATTTTAAAGTAATGTTATAAGTTAGCTTATTTCGTTATCGTATCATTACATAAAGTACACATTTAATACATATTCACTGGGACAAATTGATACTCAATGTTTTCGATTTGTTGTACTTTAAAGTTGAATGATATATTTTATAGCTGTAGGGTAAAATATTAACATGTTTCTTCTAATAATATTGATCATAACAAACCCCACCTAACAACAGCTGGCCTAAATGTGATTTGAAACGATTTGCATCAATAGTTTCCGTTCAACACAGAAAACGTTAACTCGCGACTGCTATCATATACGAAATACAGTAACAATACGCTTGTTGGGTACAATCAAACATTGGTTCAGTATTATGCTGGCCTCTGGTGTGACAACTTCCAATGCTATACTTTAAATTTTTATTTAAACTCATGACATAAAATAACGTCGTTAATGAATCCTGCAGTTTGACGTTACCAAAGAATGATTTTTCAGCAATAACTATCACTTCAAATATAAGACCTTCATGACAATAAAATCATAAGCAGCAGTATAAAATCAATCAGTCCAGATTGATTTCCTTTCACCGATTCGTTACCAAAATTAATTTAATGCATGCCAATCCGACTTCGACGTGAAGCTTCTTATAGAGTCTAATTTCTACACTGTTGTATTATACGGTAAATTGTTGCAAATGTTAGGAACCGCGTATTCGCATTGCACGTAGAAATGATTTTCAGGCCCCTGCCACATTTATTTTCTAACATCGCATGGTGCGTGCAACTACATCTAAATCACAGGTGATTTAAGGCCAATGTCTACCTCTGTGGGACGTTTTCAGCCACAACTGGAGTTTCGTGCACGCATGGAGCCCTGGGAAAGGAACTTCCCCATGGCATCGCGAGAGTACCTCGATAAGTGTAGGGACAAAACTCCGAGCACAGGGTAATTTCCTATACCAGTGGTTCCCAAAGTATGGGTCGCGACCCACTGGGGGGTCACAGACTAAAATTTTGGTGGGCCCCGACAAATATAATTTCATACATAAACATATGCAATACGCATGAGTTATAAATACCGAAATAAACTGGACGTGTCGAATTCATTGCGATCGAAAGTGACAAGATTTGAAGTGAACACTTAAACTCTAATGGGAATTAATAGAAAACAAATGCATCTTTCGCATTGATAAATCTGATTTCTTACAATCAAAATGATTTTTAAACTAAACTAGTAATATAACGTAGTGTGTAATGCTGTTTGATAAGGTATATTTTTCGTTAAAATTGTTCTTTAATTCTTCAACTCTTTTAACTATTTTATTAATCCCACTACCCTTCACTTCCTTACGCTAAGGAAGAAATACAGTGTGAACATAATGGAACAGCAAAACGGTACGTTTCTCGCATAAGGCGTTAAAGTGGGTCCTGAACTTTGGCTTTTTTTTAAAGGGTCGCCGTTCATAGAACTTTGGGAATCACTGGTCTATACTGATAGAATCCTCCGTGAAGCCGTAATAAACTATTCGACAGGAACGCGACAGGACCTCGAAATTTCCTTTGAATAAACGACGCATAGGCGAAGGGCACAGCTTAGCTTAAGGACAGGAAGCCAAACTTCAAGAAGTAGATAAACAGAATGGAACGCCTGGGCTCTCTCGAACACCCTTAGGGAACCACTGTAAAAGTAAACGAGAGTAAATAAACTAATACGAATTTCCCCAACTAACGGAATCGGGTTCAAAGTAATTTAGCGGACTATTTTTTGAACAAACAGTTCACGATTCACACCGAAGTATTTCGACTTGTTGAGGCAGCAAATAGTTGTCCATTCAGCATTTTGGCACCGGATTTGAAAATGGGTGGCAGACAATATCTAAGCCTTATATTTCACTAAACACACTAGGAATAAACCATCGAAAATAACAATGTCTGTAAATAATATATACAATTTTAACATAGCGCTGTCTGAAATGCTATAATAACTCTTAACAATGAAAAAATTAACATAGTTACACACGTTAATGCCATTTTACTTTCATTATGATGGTGTCGGTAGCCACTTTTAGAGTTTTTATAATAATTGATTCCGTAATTGACGTAAAGTAATTAAATTAGGTTTCTAACAGTTTCAGTCTAAATTGGCCGACGCTAAAATAAAAAATCTGTATATCTGGAATGACATTAATGTATTTGTGTGATGACATAACAAAAAAAAATTTCTGAAAGGATAAATTCTTAAGGTTTTAAGTTTAAATGTTTTCTGTAAACGGCACTGTTAGAAAAAAATGTTCGTTAAATTGCGGAAAGTACCGGTTAGAAATAATCTAGACATCTGCGTGAAATTACAGACTCTTTTTCAGTAGCCCTCTCTCCGAAAATGTTGCATGAATCTCCTTGAGTTCACGGGACGTGTCGATAAAATTGCAAGTTGTTTTTAATGTCCACTTTATATAAAGGGGCAACCAAATAAGTTTTACTTTGGTTGTGTGGGTCTTTCACTGTGTATAAAAATAATTTTAAAACTGTTTAAAAATCGTATTCGGTTGCGGGATTTGAACACGGGTAAACTCTTTGACAGTCGAAAACATTATCAGCACACCTACAGCACTTTTACGAAATGTCGTGTGGTAAATACAGGATTCATGAGAAAGATGCATTTGCCTCTTAGTTTCTAGTCATGTTAGAGTGACGAGTTGTTTTTTTTATTTCAGATTTAATATCAGGGGTATGAAAAATAGTTAAAGTGTATAGCAAAGAAATTTAAAAAAAGGTTTAAATATTTTGTTCTGTAGTGGGATTTGAACACGAATCGAACAATAACTCTCAATAACTCAAACCACACATCTCCCTCAACTTTACGCGATGCCTTTCGTAAATATGAATTTTACATGAAAGTGACGAACGCGACTCTCTTAGTTTCAAGTTGTGATAGAGCACTAACTATTTTGTTTTATTTGCAATTAATAAAAAAAGGTTACGAAAAAAAAATTGTTTTATTTTTTTTTTATGCGTGTTTGCGTTATGTGCGTTGTGGGCACATAAGGTTTTGTCCCGTAGCGGAAATTGAACAACGATCAACAATGTGGCACTTCATGAGTGGTTGGCCAATCAACTACTACTATTTTACACGAAGTAGTATTGTGAAGATGGGATTTCATACGCTTGAGGTATCATTAGTATCGTTCGTGTCTCAAAATTGAAGCCTCAAGAATACGAAGAGGTTCGGTATTTTATATTTACGGAGCTCATTTCCGTTATTCGTCATTAAGGAGTGCGTTTCCGTAAATTAACTCCACTTCTTCGTAACAGTTTCCGTTAATCTACGGAATTTTCTAACAATGTGATTAGAGGTGAACTGAATGCAAGCAGGAGAAACAGATACCATAAATGAGGCATGAGACAATGGCGTTGCTTCTTAAGACAGCACGTCATTTCCGCCAGGATACCCACCAGCCGAACAACTTTAGTGGCGTCCGGATGGCCCACTAGTCAGCTATACATACATAGTACAGAGAAGATACAAGTAATTTATTTGAAGTTTTTCTGAGCTACTTTCGCAGCCTTACGCGCGGTACCTTGTGTAAATACTTCCGTGAGTTCGTATTGACTTGTGCGGGAAGGAGAGCAACTACTTAAACACCACGCTCCCTCCGATTCTAAGAGGGTCGAATA
>NQII01000863.1:302110-372876 GCA_002778355.1 Clitarchus hookeri
TGGGAACCCTTTATTCCTCTTCTGATATGAGATTGAGAAGTATTTTCTAATAGCTACTCGTTTTACCTTTACAATAGCTCCACTAACATGCGGGAGCTATTGAAGGACTAGGGCCGGTGTCGAACCAAGATGTTAGCGTGCTCTTGCGAGCTGACGCTGTGGTAACACACTGAACTAGCATTCGCGCTCGATTCCGTGTCCAACAATCACGATTTCTATTTTACACGATTTCCCGAAATCACGCAAGGCTGTTTCTGGGGGATGATACCTTTTTACAGGCCATGGTCGATTCCTTCCCCGTTGTTGCTTCTCTGAACAATGTGCTACGTCTCAAATTACGTTGCTGTCGGCGGCACGTCAACACCTACCCTAAGGCTGTTCACGGTAAACTGAGAAATTTAAAAAAAGGCCTTTTTAAGAGCTAACTGCATGCACATTGAATATCCTTCCACCGTACATAAAATTAACATTGCCGTGGGCCTCAGCGCTTTATTCGTGCGCCAGTAAAATAAAACTGAGTAATTATTAGCAAAGTAAAAATGTATTATAAGTATGCTAGTTATTACACTTATAAGTATTAAAAAACAGAAATGTAATGAAATAATTTCAGTATTTACAAGNTTATAAGTATGCTAGTTATTACACTTATAAGTATTAAAAAACAGAAATGTAATGAAATAATTTCAGTATTTACAAGTATTGACGTAACACTTTTAATTCAACAATGAATGAGACAGGACACTACTTACCCCTCTGCCATTACCAACACTACCGGGTGCTTGCCAGTCAGTGTGCCCGTTTAAATATATGCAGGAAGGGGCAGCGATATTTACCATTGATGAAATGAGCTCGTGTTTACAAACGTAATTATCAATCTATCTCCAGGAAAAATTTAACTTAACTTCATTTTGCAGTTACATAAACAAGCGTATGACAACAAAAGACAGCCGAAACAAAACACTGCACACACCACGCAGCCTCGTAAAGAACTCAGGATGAACGAGAGACGGGACGTGCAAGTTCAGAAGGCTGCAATCTCATCCGTTCGTCCGTCAGAAGTTAAAGCTTGCCAAAGCCCCGTCTGCGCCGTCGTCGTTACAATTGTGAGCATTCTGTATAATACTCGCGGATTTTTTTTTTACTAACTACTCTAAAACTAAGTGTTATATGAGCCCGCGGTAGGGACGGGAGTTAAGTGCGTCTCAGGGCTAAGCCCCATACGCCTACAAGGAAGGGAGTATCATGCAAGGAGACATGCATCACGGCAAAGAGGGATTGGGCTGCCATGGCCAGATTGTGGCCATGACAACCTCCCTGTACTTATAGCTAAATAATTGTTAGAAGAGAAAGGGAAAAACCGACATAGTAACCGTAAAAACACTTAAGACAGGAAATAATTAAAAATTGTCTTCATGCACTATCATTCTTAACAGAAAATGCTACAGGAGACAGAGGATAAGAATCATGCTCGTTATTATGAGAGGATAAAAGTGCTAGTAGCGGGATGTATACTCTCGGCCGGTGGCTTCCTCCTTGCACGCGCGCTCGGATCCCCTCCTTTGTTCTCCTTGCATTCCTTCTCCTTCCTCTCCGTCTTCCCATCAGTCTGCGTCCAATTCTGGGATTGGGGGGCAGTAGTTGATTTAAGGCCTTGCGCGGTGGAGTTAACGTCCACACAAGCTACAAATGATGCCCTTCGAGAGGCTGATGTAGATACACCAACTACACTGGTCAACTGTAGTTTTAACCAGGGATGGGAAGTCCCGGCGCATTAGTTGCCAGAAAAGTGTACTAGTTAAATGCAACTTTTTTTTACAAACGCCACACGATGAAATGACCGGAGAGTAATAGCGAGGCTGGACCCTGACTGAACAAGCTGGATTGTCGATGAGCAGCGACTCGGGTTGTAGGAACTCACCGACACACAACACGCGATATTAACTAGCCACTTGGCAAACAACACTACAACGTGTTCTACAGACATCACGACACTACAACACGCCAGTCGGGAGACAGGTAGAGAACTTCACTTCCTCGCCGATAACACCTGCACGTAAATTTACTAAGATGGCAACAGTGGTTAGCGACTATAAATACGCGCACGAACAACAGCTGAAACATATACACAGCAGCCCGCCCCCGGCTAAATGATTTTACCCAAGTCTGTGGGGTTGCATTTTCGTTGCGAACCCACTAAACGAGTAGTGGGAACTTCGGTTTCTGGTCTCGAGACAGCACGGCCTTGCGGGGGCATATGAGGGATTGGTGGTGAGTTAACGTCCTTATTACGTTTTGTTCTTCCCAGTCCTGCTACGGGTCGCCTGCACTTCATTTCGCCCATCTGCGATGCCTCTCCCTCGAAAATGATGTTAAGCTGACGACTTCATCTATTCATTGGCGCAGAGCGATGGGGCAATGTACGGCGAGTGGTGGGAAACATTAGTGTGCTTTGCGATAGGCTTTTAATTGTTTTGCAATTTGTGTGGCGTGTGTGTGTGTGTTGTGGCGTGTGTGTGCGCAGTAGCTGCTAACCATTTCAAAATTTGGTTTTGGTTGCCCTTCTAANTGAGTTAACGTCCTTATTACGTTTTGTTCTTCCCAGTCCTGCTACGGGTCGCCTGCACTTCATTTCGCCCATCTGAGATGCCTCTCCCTCGAAAATGATATTAAGCTGACGACTTCATCTATTCATTGGCGCAGAGCGATGGGGCAATGTACGGCGAGTGGTGGGAAACGTTAGTGTGCTTTGCGATAGGGTTTTAATTGTTTTGCAATTTGTGTGGCGCGTGTGTGTGTGTTGTGGCGTGTGTGTGCGCAGTAGCTGCTAACCATTTCAAAATTTGGTTTTGGTTGCCCTTCTAANGTGTGTGTGTGTTGTGGCGTGTGTGTGCGCAGTAGCTGCTAACCATTTCAAAATTTGGTTTTGGTTGCCCTTCTAAATTCTAAATTACGTTTGGATTTAACTATGGTGTCGCTTCTGCTGTGCCTCTTATTTTTAACGTCAAGTGGTTGTCTATGTTTATTTATTTTTGAAGCATATTCTCCGTTTCCACGATTCAACCGTCAGGTCATTATTTTAAATGTTTTAATGTGTCGTCTTACTTTAAAGTCAGATGGTGCATTGGAAGGTCTCATTTGACCGCCTCACACCGTAACNATGTTTTAATGTGTCGTCTTACTTTAAAGTCAGATGGTGCATTGGAAGGTCTCATTTGACCGCCTCACACCGTAACAATTTTTATTGTAATATTTTAATTCATTATTGAAGAATGGAGTCTTAACTAGGCCATGATGGCTGCCCTCCTTCCTTTGCATTTAAGTGATATTTGTTGCTAAGAAAGAAATGTATTTTGTAAATAAAATATAAGCGTTTGGTTTGCTGTACCTTTAATCAACATTTGTTTTTTATTGTAACTGAAAGTTTTGGAAACCTTTTAATCAATTTTATATTTGTAATGGAAAGCCTTTGCTGAGTATATTTAATCTATTTGTAATTGCATTTAATTAGAACAAGTTAAATTTGATATAGTGATCTACATTATTTGTGTAAAGACAACTTGCGTGTTTCTGTTTGGTGAAGAATTTTTATAATAAGCAATTTTTGTACAAAAAATATTATTATAAAATACTGTTAATTCAGAACAAGTGTAACAAATTATTTGTAGTATGGTAAAACTCAAATAACCATGAAAAGTCTATAACAACAAACTGACCGCATTGTGCACACGTTTTCATAATACTCACGTAACACCGGGAGGCGCGGCGGTAAAGTGGTTACACTACTCGCCTCCCAGCGAGGCGAACCGGGTTCGTTTCCCGGCGGGGTCACTCTCAGGTTTTCTCATGTGGTAATCAAGCAGGAAATCTGCCGTTTCCTCCACCCTTTCATTCCGGTGCTACTCCATACTCACCTCGCTTCGCCCTCATAGGCTCTCAAGACCTCTAAGTTAAGAGCCGCCCATATATTTTCNGAATCTGCCGTTTCCTTCACCCTTTCATTCCGGTGCTACTCCATACTCACCTCGCTTCGCCCTCATAGGCTCTCAAGACCTCTAAGTTAAGAGCCGCCCATATATTTTCACTTACTAAATCACGTAACGCTACATGTCATAAAAGAGGTATCACGTGTATTTACAAATGTAGAAAAGAAGCGTTCGTTCAGTGAAGAAACCACAAAAACTTCTGTAGTTTGTCGAATAACCAAGAAATAAGGGCTCAGTATACACTTCATTTCGCAAATACCTCAGAATCCTGAAAGAGAGCTCCGTCTCCATTGCACAACAGCTGCGACAACAGCAGATAGACTGGGCGAGAACAGTGGCCAAGGCTCCGGACCAAGGAGCATGCAAACACAGCGGCTCACGGGACTGGGAGCTGTGGATCCTCCGCTGAGCAGAGGATATCCTTCCTGTGGGTTCCATTCAGGGCGAGTCCTTTCTTTAGTTCTCTCCGTTTCTACTCAATCCTCAAAGTCATTACTTTGCATCACTGCTTATCGAAGCCCAGGTCAGGCTGATATCATGCAAGATTGAAATTGTTTAAACGAAACTACTATTAATATTTATTTACAGATTATCTTATGCCTTGTCTCGTTTTCTTGTACAATCTTAACATATCATAGTAGGTTTTTCTAAATATTAAAAAGCATTAACAGTACGAAAACGTATAGTTAATAAGTATAGTCTTAGTGTTTCCTGAGCAAATGCAGAAACGCTAACATCGATGTATGGGAAACACCTTTATCATGTACGATTTCCCAGTATACATTTACACTAATGTGGTAAATCGGCAAATAATTTCTTATAGTGTAGTTCTCAAGATATTTTTACCTGAATTATAGTTGACCCAGGTTTCAGTAACTCGCTGCCATATGGGTACCCAACACAGGCAAGGTCGCAGTCACGGGCGTTTGGAAACGCTGTGCCGATAGTTCCGTGCAAGTGTACNATGGGTACCCAACACAGGCAAGGTCGCAGTCACGGGCGTTTGGAAACGATGTGCCGATAGTTCCGTGCAAGTGTACGTCAGCACTCTTCCACACATACTGAGAGTGTTTTGAGAGGCGCGCGCAACATAGCACAGCCCTGCATACACCCTAGCCCATTAGTCTTAACGAATTACATGTACTGTACTGCTTACTTCTCTGCAATTTTCCTGTCTTCTTGTACTTTCTCTGTCTGCTTGTCACGGTTTACTTCTTNTACTGTACTGCTTACTTCTCTGCAATTTTCCTGTCTTCTTGTACTTTCTCTGTCTGCTTGTCACGGTTTACTTCTTAAGTTTTGTTTGAGTGTAAATACAGCACACAGCCAGAATGTAAGTCTTTTGGTCAAGCAGGAACTGTGTTTCAGGCTTTAGCTAACCCTGTAATTCGACCATCAGAAAGAGTAAGAGGTCCTCCAGCCCTTATTTACAGCGTGCACAGACTTCTTGTTTAGAGTGTACGAAGGAATTGCTGTGTGTTACTCGAAGGGTTCTGATAAAATGGGAGAGTTGCTAGAGTCACACCCACTTCACTTGCGAATAGGCGAGCGCAGGCGAACCCAGGTGCATACAGTAGATAAAAGTCACTTACCATTGGGTCGAATTTTGTTTCTCGCGCATAGGCGAAGAGCAGTCCGGGTATCTGGCGGTGTGATGACTCGCTACAAAGGCCTCTTTGTATCGTTTGGAAGCTAGCTGACTTAGGTATAGGGGGCCAGGCAGCATTAGCTCAGAATTACGGGACGCAACTTTGTTTGACCTCGGTGAGTTCAAGAGAGCCGCATTATTTGCTGTGAGTGTAGTGTCATTTCACTGAGTTTAGAAAAGCAATGATAAGTGTCTAATCTTGTTGAATAGTAGTCAAGATTCTTCTAATGTGTAAGCTATTCTTGAACTAATATGATTTCCGTTTCTGCAAAGAATATTTTCGTAACCACCCTAATAGTGTTTATAAGTAACAGTGTCATNGAACTAATATGATTTCCGTTTCTGCAAAGAATATTTTCGTAACCACCCTAATAGTGTTTATAAGTAACAGTGTCATAACCTATTTTTAAAGACAACATAACTATAACTCACAATGAACGGTTAGATAACTTGTTCATCAGTTAGATAACTTATTCAATTTCAAGAATGTTACTTTATCTAAGCCGTATTATAAGTGCAACAGTAATATTTATATTGATAGATTTTCTTAAAAATACTTATAAAAAGGCATAGATTTATAATTATAATTAAATCATAATTCTTTATTTCCATTTCCGCGAACACAGAAATAATTGCAAGTTTCAGATGAAATGATTAGTAGTTATAGAGAAGAAATCGCGGGATTAGTTATATAAAATTAGTGTAAAAATAATTTGAAATTGCAAAATTTTTTACAAATTTGGAACATAATTTCGAATTTCAAGAAAATAGTTAGTGAATTCCTTCTCAATATCATTTCATTTAAAAGAAAGTTTTATTTTTTAATGGTTACATTTAAATGCACTATATAAAAATAAATTTAGTCAGTAATGTAATTTATAATGTTTAGGGCGATATTTTANTGGTTACATTTAAATGCACTATATAAAAATAAATTTAGTCAGTAATGTAATTTATAATGTTTAGGGCGATATTTTAGGATTAAAATTTGTTCACAAGTGTTTTATCTTTTTCGGATGACATTGAAAGCTCAGCCGTGAACACGGGGCATAGCTGGAGCCAGACGGAGTATTCTATTCAGCGATGACGAAACCCTAAGCGCGCGCGACATTGTATTTATCGTCGTAGGTCTGTCGCAATAAAGACAATCAGCAAATTCCTACTTCACACGCGCCGCCACTTACTTCGTCAGTACTAAAGCAGACAACACCTTCACACTTCGAAGACACACACACACCTGGCCGGTATCCACGTGGACACACGCATCAGCGCTTTTATACATACACACCAACACCACTCCGCTTTATTATAGTTTGCACTCAAAACCAAAACATGTCAGGCATTGTATGCGTCGTCCTATACTGTATTTGTTAATAATTTCCTTGACTATTCAATGATACAAAAATTATAAATAAGTGATTACAAATAACGTAAAACATAGCCGCATCTTTTATTAGTTCTGTTTTTCAGTTTACAGCTTTATATCAAATTTCTCTTAAAAAAATACAAATAAGTAAAACTAAGTTTATACATAATCTTATAAAGTTTGAAAAATAAATAAATTTCAACAAATATATTTAAACCAGAGGCCTCCAAAAATAATTATAGAAATCATAGAAAATAATTAATAAATTTTTTATAATACCCGGAGTGGTCTACTGCGGTCACATGGAACAATATTTGCACGCCTTAGCTAACGCCAAGTTACACATNTTATAATACCCGGAGTGGTCTACTGCGGTCACATGGAACAATATTTGCACGCCTTAGCTAACGCCAAGTTACACACTCGGAAGAACACTACCCTGGCCGTTCTGATGGTGTCACGGAAGATTTCACGACATTGGCAGCTCCGCTTACCATAGTACTTCCTTCTCTCTTTCTATCCTGTCTGGCATAATCCTACCGTAGTGAAAAGTCTACACCTATGTCCAACCCTGCTCCCAAAATATGACACGGCCCACGCCACTACATCACCCACATTTCTCTTCCACTTTATCTGCTAAGAGTTGAGGACATCTCTTTTTCATTGACATCGGGTGAGCTATTATGATTCAGTTAAGATGGACACGCCTAGCGAACTGCAGCAACGCGTCGTTATCCAGGCCAGGCGAAGAATCCAAGACACATTACAACAATAATAGTGTNTTATAATACCCGGAGTGGTCTACTGCGGTCACATGGAACAATATTTGCACGCCTTAGCTAACGCCAAGTTACACATTCGGAAGAACACTACCCTGGCCGTTCTGATGGTGTCACGGAAGATTTCACGACATTGGCAGCTCCGCTTACCATAGTACTTCCTTCTCTCTTTCTATCCTGTCTGGAATAATCCTACCGTAGTGAAAAGTCTACACCCATGTCCAACCCTGCTCCCAAAATATGACACGGCCCACGCCACTACATCACCCACATTTCTCTTCCACTTGATCTGCTAAGAGTTGAGGACATATCTTTTTCATTGACATCGGGTGAGCTATTATGATTCAGTTAAGATGGACAAGCCTAGCGAACTGCAGCAACGCGTCGTTATCCAGGCCAGGCGAAGAATCCAAGACACATTACAACAATAATAGTGTNGCCTAGCGAACTGCAGCAACGCGTCGTTATCCAGGCCAGGCGAAGAATCCAAGACACATTACAACAATAATAGTGTAAATAACATATCACCATAACATTGGCGCCAGCGGATCTCCTCTCCTGGAAGCGCGGTATTTGGGACAATTACGCCACCAGAAACTATATAAAACATGGCAACACTTTGTACTTGGTCTGTCAGTCTGTCTGTCTGTGGACCCTCGCCGAGACGAAGCCATCAAGATGCAGCTTGGCGTGCTGCTCGTCGCCTTCCGACTCAGCACTCAGCCTCCGNCCCTCGCCGAGACGAAGCCATCAAGATGCAGCTTGGCGTGCTGCTCGTCGCCTTCCGACTCAGCACTCAGCCTCCGGCGACTGTATCATTCAGGTTAGTCAGATACTGTAATTGATTAGGACCTCCATCGCCAATTCGCCAATAACTTGTATNGCGACTGTATCATTCAGGTTAGTCAGATACTGTAATTGATTAGGACCTCCATCGCCAATTCGCCAATAACTTGTATTTAATGTATATCATACTAGTTTAATTAAATACCTCCCTTCAGTTAACTTCAGTTCTTCCCTCATAAAAAGCGTAAACTTTCCATTGTCCCTAGACACTAGGGCAAAAATATAAAAAACATAACAATGGGTAGCTTTCTGTATGTGGGCCATTTGATGGCTGTAAATTGGTACATCGATGGATCATTGCTGCTGCAATAGTGGCTTATTGTAAGATATATATAAATAAAAAAAAAATAATAATAAAAAAAAAAAAAANAAAAAAAAAATATATATATATATAGCCCCCATTCTTTGCAGGCAGCAAATTACTTCACTGTTAATACAGTATTTGCTGTGACTTCGTGAATGATATCGAATAACTTTATATATTCTTGTTTTTCATATACGAATGCATATAATTAAAATGCGAGGTATAAAATAAAAATGAATTTACCTTGAGAAATTTAACGTTTATGAGGTTTTGTAGTTTCACGCCGCGAAAATATTACTATATGTCAAAACAGGCAATAATGGGGCCATTTGTGTTCANCACGCCGCGAAAATATTACTATATGTCAAAACAGGCAATAATGGGGCCATTTGTGTTCACCACATCTGGGTTATTTATGGACAGAGTATGGTCCAGCAATGGTGCTGGGTGCATTGCCACCTGCTGGCCAACTTTATGCCTGCTTGACATCTGACTCTAAACCATAAACTGGCCATATATGTTATACTAAATGGGTACCCTGGATAAATGTAAAAATACTTTAACAAGTGTGTTTTCTCCATACACGTGTACATTGAAGGCGAGTATTTTCAAACTATTTATCAAAGAGTACATTTCTGCAAATGTCTCCATTTATTTAGAATAATTCTCAGAATAAAGTAAACCTGAGAACAATACTGATGGCCTAACATGAGTCAGCACCGTTAAGTGTCGTCCTGTCTCTTTAACACGGGAGATTTTGTAATGGAACAACAGACCTACGCCCGTTATATGCCAGTTTTTGCTAAATTAATTCGATATCGTTGATGGGTTAGAGATATCCCAGAGATAAAATGGCACTTAAAGAAGCATCGCATCTGGCCATAGAAGTTCTCGACATTTCTGAAAAGTTACTTCGATGAAGAATTTGCTAGCATTAGCTAACATTAATTGGCTAGTNTTAGCTAACATTAATTTGCTATTTTTCTATCCCACAGCAATCATTTAATAGAAATGCCTTGGAAGCAACTAGAAGAACTAAAAATTTTACCACATGTTTAACCGCTTTTATAGGCAATTCACGGTAATGTAAGCACTTTTGAAAAGCTCTCCCGTTTGGAATAATAGTCAATAAATATATTTTATTGTAGCCTCAGACATTTACTTTCGAGTGCGGTGTAAAATACACACTTTATTTATTACAAACATGGTAATGTTTCTTTAAATGTTTGATAAATTGATAAAAAATGGCTGAAAGAAAAAGTAACTAGCACCTCAAAAGTCCTCACTTTACCGTGAACAGTCTTTAGCTTTATGTATAGGCGTGACGTGAAAATGAAGCTTCTTATATATCGATATAAATATTTAAATGATTTTGGAAAGAACTATATGTGAATAAAAGAGCATATGTCACGAAAAGTGCGTGAATTACTGCGCATAAATGTTGTGAAATATACTTGACTAAAATTTCACATAATTCAAAGAAACGTTAAAATAGATTTCGTTCATTCTATTAATGACGAAGAAACAAACCACCTATAAACATTTAATTTTTAATGTTTACAATATTCGCGTAAAAATATGTAGTTATCAAAGAACGCTAATTGATGATTTGTGGTCTGCTACGTCAGAGAAAGTTGGTGCTGAAGTAACATGCGCAGAGAAAACATCAGAAATATAAATTTTTTCTTATCGATATTTAACTAGGTTTTTAATGGGCTGTGGAAATAACAGCCAAACTGTTAATTAAGGCTAATATTTTATTCCTGGAAACGGATAAAAACAATTTCAAACGACTATTACTCTGGATGTGTGAACATTGTACATGACTCGAATAAATTCACTTTTGAGCTACGAATTATTTCTAGCAAATATGCACTGTAATATAAAAATGCGATAATTGAAAACCTTTATTTTTTCAAAGCTGTGAAACAAGAACCGAATTGAGGTCTTATTACATAATCTTTGACACGAGCATTTTTGTATAAATCTAGTTTATCAATAGCCTATTTATCATTTTGGAGTAAGTAATACAATAATGACGGATAAGAAAAATGTTAAAATTGATGGAATACAGAGGTGAAAAAAATAATAAGGGTGTAAATTTTACATGCTGTAGTTTCGGTAAAGAATGTTAACTTAAAATTTTTTTAATAAATATTGTTACATAAATATTAAATCGAAGACCACATAAAAAATTTATATTATTTATGTATGTGCTGTAGAGGTTTCGTATTGTTAATCAATTATCATTCAGATTTTTTCTTAAAATGATACTCGCAATGTGGGTAAGTGATTAAATCAATAATTCTTTTGGACTTACGCCACTGCGGAGCTATTACGCTAAGAAGACAGAGGAAGACGTTAAACGTTAAAAATGTACACTATAACTAGCCAAGAGGACTAGCTGTAGTAAACAGATATTTANACAGAGGAAGACGTTAAACGTTAAAAATGTACACTATAACTAGCCAAGAGGACTAGCTGTAGTAAACAGATATTTAAAACACAAAAATAATTCTACAAACGAATTCAGCCAAGAGTTATGAGTTATGCAGTAATAAACAAAATAAACAGTAAGAGTAAAACCAGACGAGTAACAAAAACAAGATAAAATTCAGGCAGGATGTCATGTAATCCATGTATACGGACTGCACCACACGAATCTATGATCAACCCTAATTAGAAAATATTCTTTGGTAAACCAGCGTAAAGCCCTTAGTTAACGAGAAAACAACGTTGAAATAGATAAAACGACTTTATTTCACGTTGAGAACAGCATACAGCATCAGCATAAAAAACATCGAAACGTCATAACAGGTGTTCGAAGTTTTGCTATGCCCATACCAACGCACTTTTCCACACGCTGGATGCATGAAGCATGCACGGAGCTCGGCCGCCGGATGCACCCATTGCCATTGCCACGTCCCAGTACTCAATGCATGTGAACTCCATGGCCTCTGTGGCACTACTGTCCTCGGTTCGTTCCGTTACCGTATACCTTAAAACCGATACACTGGTTGCAACGTTGCCACATCACCTCACCTTTATCTTATTGGAATGTGTGCTACAGCAGCTTTTGGACATTTCATGTAATTTTTCTCGTAAACGAAGGGACTTCGCATTTTTACCAAAGAGTATTTTTGTATTAGTTTTGATCACAAATTTCTTGTGGCGCAGGCTACATCCGCGAAATATCTGACATTCTGTACACAAATACCAGCCCAATTTCGACGGGCCAATGAAGCTGACACAGACGGCCACTGAGACGAATTCAAACATGTACGCTCAAAACCTGACGATACAACGAAGAAAGCACAGTAAAAGACTCGCGGTTTCCTTGGAAAACAAGTTGTGACAACAGCTAGCTTTTGCTTGTTCTCGTGTTTGAGATTAATGTCATATCTTTTTTTTTTTCATTGTCGATAAAGCTGTGTAAAGTCGTATTCCGAAAGGAATTTTTCATTTCATTACAAACAGATTTGTTTGACGAAGTTTAAATACAAAGGAAAATACGATCAAATTTTAAAGCTGAAAATCATTCTGCATACGCAAAGATAAGGTTTATACTTAAAGTTCATGAAATTTGTGTAGATGACTACTATAGAACGTGAGCATGGTCCAAGCAAGCATTATTGCATGTGGGAAAAAGNTGTAGATGACTACTATAGAACGTGAGCATGGTCCAAGCAAGCATTATTGCATGTGGGAAAAAGAACCAACAAAGTATATAGAATGTTTCGTATTTAAAAAAAGTTATATTCGTAATATTTTATTACAGTATTTGTTGTTTTATATTATTATATATGGGATAGTCAGACTAAATTCACATTATCTCGTATGTTCAAATAATAAGAGTTTACTGGAATTAATGAAAGTTGTTACATAGTTGTTGCACTTATTTTACGAGCCGCACAATTCTCTTCAATTACTCCAACCTATATAGGATATCATCTTGTACGCTTGCAACATCCCGAACTCACCTTCTACTNTGTAGATGACTACTATAGAACGTGAGCATGGTCCAAGCAAGCATTATTGCATGTGGGAAAAAGAACCAACAAAGTGTATAGAATGTTTCGTATTTACAAAAAAGTTATATTAGTAATATTTTATTACAGTTTTTGTTGTTTTATATTATTATATATGGGTTTAGTCAGACTAAATTCACGTTTTCTTGTATGTTCAAATAATAAGAGTTTACTGGAATTAATGAAAGTTGTTACATAGTCGTTGCACTTATTTTACGAGCCGCCCAATTCTCTTCAATTACTCCAACCTATATAGGATATCATCTTGTACGCTTGCAACATCCCGAACTCACCTTCTACTTCTCTGTTATCGTTAATTCTCTTATTATCATATAATAGTTAAGCCCAGAATAACCGAAACTTAATAGTGAATTTATACGGTTGCCATACTGAGATTGTGTAACATATGACTGTTCACTTCATGTACCTGTCTCGTACTATCCGAATGCTCTCTCTCTCTCTCATGAGAAATTTGTACACACGTGAAAAACGCCAAATTTCCCTGGCAGTAAGGAAGTTTCTCCAAAGGAACTTCTTGATCTACCGTGAGTACCTAGCTTATATTTACAACCTCGTTTATTGTGTTTAACACTGTAAAACAATTTCATAATACACTGAAGAGCCACAAAAACTGGTTTAGACGTGCGTATGCAAATAACAGAGGCATGGAACCAATCAGAGTAACGCGATGCGGTCGGCAGCTAGATCGGTTACTGCTACTATAATGGCAGGTTATCAAGATTTAAGTGAGTTTGAACGTGGTGTTATAGTCGGCACACGAGATATGAGACATAGTATCTCCGAGTTAGCGACAAAAATTTGGATGTTCGCGTGCGACCATTTCACGAGTGTACCGTGATTATCGGGAAGCTGGTGAAACATCAAATCTTCGAAATCGCTGTGGGCAGAAAAAGATCGTGAAAGAACGGGACAAACGACGACTGACAAGAATCATTAAACGTGACAGACGTGCAAACCTTTCTCAAATTGGCGCAGATTGGATTTGTAGACTGACCTGCAGGATTCATGGTGTGAATTGCTTCTTGCATACCTTCAGACATTAGTCGAGCTTATGCTACGTCGTCTTGCTGCACTTATGCGTGCTCGCGGGGGCCCTACACCATATTAGGCAGGTGTACCAGTTTTTTTGGCTCTTCAGTGTACATATTCACCTTTTATGCGAAACAGTTCAGTTTTAAATTATATAATTGATTCAATTTTAATAATAATATAATGAAATGTGTAATGTTAATTAGCTGTCAGTCTTTTAAAAAAACTGGACCTCAAACATTTACGTATTAGTTATGAATTATATTTTACGAGAACAAATTTATTTTAGTTTGCACACACTCTTTTTAGTGAGTTTACTATCGTCTGTCATAACGATTTTGTGAATTTTAATTGCATTGGAAATAATTATTTTATTTATTTGCTATTGACTTATTTTCATTTATGGCTATTTAAAAATATACTCACGATATATTTTGTTAATAGACTTTAATGTACTACGAAAAAAGATACTTTTGTCTACTGTCACAATACAAGATAAATACCTTTACTAAATGCCTAGTTATATTACTATTAAATGTATTCTTTTCTAGCTTTCTGCAACTGTCTACCGTTATAATAATGTATTTAAAACTATCAATTTGTATAAATTAAATAATCGGTAATGTGTTTGTGAACATGTTTTCATTTTAATAGAAAAGGTACAGCATAAAAAACATCTCTACCCCCTGCCACAGCTTCCCACGTGGGAAGTGAAGGGATGGAAACTAATAATGCTTTAAACTGAGAGAAACGTTTGTTTAATAACGTACGTTACTTTTATATATTTTTTTGTCACAAATGTATGCTGGACGTTTTCTCTAAGATCCCTGTCACTTTGTCGAAATCTTTCTTCAGGCTGCTTTCAGTACGTCTAGTCAGATAAAATTGGAACGGTGCGACGTCATCGAAACGTCATAAATTTCGCCATATATGTCTGTAAAATGTTAGATGGGTCCAATTTCCATCCAAATTATGGTATATTAAATCTGTGATATAATTTACTGGGTGTTTGACGAGCTCTGCCAATCAGTATATTGCACATGAAATACGATCAATTCCGACCGCTTTAAACTTTAAAAAGTCCACGAGTTACCAGAAATGAAATATGGTTATGGAGATATTTAATATTTATAGTATTTATCACTACATAAATGCTGTTGGTAGAGATTATTGAATAAAAAACTAATACAATTAATGTCAACGCAAAACAAATATATACGTAATGTAAATAAATTTTAAATTAATTATAGAAATTAAAATAAATTACAAAGTTTCAAATAATAGTTAATGTAACACAGCAGCTTTTTCCCGCTTTGCAAAATATGTCTAAATAAAAATTTCACCCTGCCAATCAAATAAAGTCGTTCACAATCATGCATTCCTTTCATACACATTCAAACAATTAGACCAAACTCTTTTGATAGCAAAATTAGATGATGTATTTCATCTCAAATAATTTTATTAACAACTATATTTTAAGTAGAAATATGACAGTATTACAGGGACCAATGAAAGAGTAGCACTTAAATAAGTTTCAAATATTGGAATCAAAATAGCGCGACAGATGCGACGTTATGACTATAACGTGAAAAAATAAATATATTTTAGTCAATCGCAGGCTAGACTCGATACACAATTATTAAATATTTTGTATTTAATCGCATCTCGGGTGTGACAGTATTGTAAGCAGCTTTATCCCAGTGTATTCGTGGTATGGAAGTTCTTTCCTGAGCGGGTATCACCTGCGTTATTAAGAAAATTAACACCGTTTTTGATGCCTTCGTGTAGTTACGACCATATTTTCACATAGGCATGGAAAGTAATTCCTGAATAGACACAAATATAATAAAATTTATGTGAACATTAAAAGCCCTCGTATAAGAGGTTAGTGTGTAGTGGCACAAGGTTGTTCACATACATTTTCATAATTCAAAATCAAAATTCCATTTTGTGAAAAATTGGGTTTGTCATCTCTGTGTATAGTTTACAACCGCTTCCAACTTGTGCAGTTGCGTTTGGTGCAAAATAAGTTATATCCTTACAGTAAGTAAACAAAACGTAATGTTGTTTGACGCAGATTGAGTCATATCAACAAATCTGTTCGCTGTAAAACATTATATCGTATAATGCTTTGTTTGTGTTACAGAGAAAGCTCTTTAGACGTTTATGCGTTATCTGAGAACACAATGTGAACAGTTAGTTTGTAGGTTAATGTAAGCGACTGATTTATTTTGTATAGTTTGCGTTTTTTTTATTGCAAAAATTATTCATTGAATGCTTTGCTTATTGGCGTGTGATGAAATATTCGGACGAGTTGTCGACAGTTGGAGATGAAAATGCATGATCGAGGAAACGAAAGCGGAATGAAACTGACAGGAGACAAAATGTTTCGTATATTCTTCAATTCTGATGGCAGATACACTCGCACACTCTTCCCACGGCAATACTGACCTTCCCTTGCTTTCAGTGACTTTATAAATGTGACCGCATGCCGTTTTCCTTTATGAGGTTTTTATCTTCCACGCAGTATTCTCCTCCGTTCACTTTAATACTTATTCCTGCTACAAAACTACGTGTCGGTACACCAGTTGTTCATGTTTTTCCGATCTATTTGACAGCTGCTTCAGACGTCTGGCAACACTGACGAATAGACTTGCCCCTCACAATTATTACAGGGAACTCACGTGATTGACACCTGCTTCGTTAACGATCAGTTTCTGCAGTTATACTTCTAGCGACTGCTCGCACTTGAGGGCGCATCAAAATAAAGTTTTCTTGATCAGCTTCAGTAGTATTGCCAAATAGTTTTACTTCTGAATGCCAAAACATCAGTTTCGGTCACATCAAAACATTCAAAAACTGACATTGTAGCGTTTTTGCTGCTGTGTTCACGTGGCTGTGACTCCCATTGAAATAAGTTGGTCACAGAAAAAGGATCACTCTACGAAGCCTTCTCCCTTTTGTTTGTACTATTGGAAGTAAAATGTTTACTTCCGGTAGTGTGATTTTGGTTTAGTGAAAAGGCAATGTTATAAATGGAACAATCTTACTATTAAAAGATTAATATGTTATAATCTGTATTTATATTGTAAACGCAAATTGTAGGTGTAGTTTATTTGAAAGAGCAGTAAGTTTGTACTCTTTTATTTCATTTTAATGCATAACTCTGCCCGCAAACACAAAATCTGTCAATAACTGCTCCTTTAATGTTATTGTTTATTATATTCTGTAATTGTCTTCCATGCAAATAAGTTTTATCCGAGTTCATTACAAAATATGTTATATCCTATGTTATTGTTCTGTTCAAAACAAGTTATATCCAACCTTTCACTGCAAAGTAAGTAAGATTCGAAATTATTTGATCAATACCGTGGATTTTAATACCATTTCAAGACTTTAATATTATGTAAACATGTGTGTATGGTGGTGCATATTTAGACATAAGTAATGAAGACACCGTGTTGAAATAATATTGTCTTGGTGGTATCTGCCTATTTTCCACATTTTTGTAATATCGATATAACCTGAATGCAATTATGATCTTCAAGTGTTCATAATACACAACAATTTGTGGTCGAGTCCATCAATCGCGTCGCGTTTGTCGCTCTATTGTGGTCACAGCATAATACGTCACTTGGAATCCACAAAATTTTGGAAGGTAACTAAGAGAAACTAAGAAAGAGCAATCCTAAGGAAAGGCTTCTGCCAAATTTGAGAGGAAATATTATGCCATATAGGTGTATTAATTTTGCATAATATCTTGCGTCGCATTGACATGTTAAACTTGTTGGTGGAAGAAATACCTCGGGAGAAATGCAACACTACGGTTAAATAATATTTCACAAAGTTTACAATATCAATTTTGTAGGTATACCCTTCTTCATTTTTATATATTTGTTTCCAAAACAAATCTGTTAAATGCAGCTATTTTCGCATTTGAGGCTCAAAAGCGTGGAAGTAATAAGGGCGACACTGCCACGCGCATCAAGTGCACCATCGTCGTTAAGCGCAGGGCTCTAAATTGGCATGCAGAGTTCTCGTCGTACTGCGTGTACCTATGGGTCTTCCAGTGGTGAAACTTTCATTTTATATGGGGGAAATCCGTGCGAAGGTTCAATACATGCGCCCATATCAATGATGGTCCGTTGAATAGTTCGCACGCTAGAACTTGTTGATGGCCCAAGAATTGAAATCTGCGTCAATTAGAGAAAAGATTGCACGTCTGTCACGTTTAATGATTCTCGTCAGTCGTCGTTTGTCCCGTTCATTCACGATCTTTTACCGGCCACAGCGATGTCGAAAATTTGATATTTTACCGTATTCTCGATATTCACGGTACACTCGTGAAATGGTCCTACGCAAAAATCCACATTTTATCGCTACCTCGGAGATGCTATGTCCCATCTCTCGTGCACCGGCTATAACACCACGTTCAAACTCACTTAAATCTTAATAACCTGCCATTGTAGCAGCAGTAACCGATCTAGCAACTTTGCCAGACGCTTGTTGTCTTATATAGACGCTGCCGACCGCATCGCGTTACTCTTATTGGTACCATACCTCTGTTGTTTGCATATGCACGCCTATACCAGATGTTTGGCTCTCCGGTGTGTTTTACATATTCCCTAATTCTTACACTTAGATGCATTAAAAAACCGTAAGGTAAAAAAAAACAAAAATGCATTTATTACAAGTGGTTACCTAACATTTCTAATTTGACGTTACGACATGAAACTACTTCCCCTCCATCTTCTGCCANATTTATTACAAGTGGTTACCTAACATTTCTAATTTGACGTTACGACATGAAACTACTTCCCCTCCATCTTCTGCCAACTTTACTGGACGCATGTCACTTAGTGCACCAGTTCAAATATATGCAGACTTGGGGCAGTGACATCTTTCTAAGGTTGATTTAAAAAGCCCTCACTTATAGTGAACCGCCTTTACTCGGAAATGCATAGCGCATCTTTGGAAGGGCCCAGTACTGTAAGTGCCAGAAGTCCTGGCGACTCAACCACGTACCTACAAGACGCCTGCCCTTGGGCCAACCGCACACGGCCCAGCCGGCTGCAGCTGGTATAAGTGACGGCCCGGCTGTGTACAAACTGTTACAAAAACATTGTGCTTGCAAAGACCAACACGAAACTGATAATACTCATACTTATGTTTTTAGCACGGCATTCAGACTGCGCGCGCACGTACCTCTCCCCTCGCCGNTTTTGTAATAAATTCACTCCGCCAGGACTTGTGGCGCTTACAGTAGCAATGCTTCCTTATGGCAAGATATGGCCTTGAGTCGTTTTTAATTGTTTACAAGGTGCACGAGGCCCGCCATCTTGGATTTTAACTATTTTTGCATAAGTTGCATTTATGAATGTCCAACGAAATTTTTCCCACAAAATAGCATAAACAATAGTTTCTAAAAATTTATCAAACTATTACAACTCTATCGCGTTTGTTAATTTTTACTAGCAACTACCGGCAATTAATTAAAAAAAAACATTTCTTGCCAGCAGTTACAGAAATTATCCTTACAATAGTGGCCTAGCAATACATGCATTATAACATGTGCAAAGCAATTCCCTATAGCATGTCGAAGCCCAAAATCAAATGTAAAATGTTTGTTGCAAGTAAACGGCGAAAATTACGTAAATGCAAGATGGCGGGGAACGATTCCCCTTTAAAGGTGGCTGCCTGGGTATGCCACCGACCGGTTTACAGATCTCTAGCAGAAAAGTTTTATTAAAAAACCGTTCAACGCGTCTGAGTGAGNGAAAAGTTTTATTAAAAAACCGTTCAACGCGTCTGAGTGAGGTCTGCATATGGACAGCATTTAATAAACGTTACACTTCTGTATAAGTTTGTCAGTTCCTTTATTTCTCTCTAAATCATGTGTCTGCGATATTGAAAATGGCTGAAAAGGGGTGTTTTCACTGTCATTTTTAGATATGTATAGTCCGATGCAAAAAAGTAGAAAAGGAATATGGATCATTCCGCTGAAAGTCTCATATATGCGCATTATCCACGGCAATACTGCACACCAGTTTAGTGGTTTGCGCGTAGAGGCGATGAGAGTTTCGATGCACATGTCGCGGTCGCTTCTAGCGCTGCCACGCTTCTAGGCCTCAGACGTGCACAATCCCTTGAACCAGGCGGCCACCTTAAGGAAGTGGCCGCTGGAACACTGTGACCCCGCGGGGCGACAAACGATAGGCCATGCGAGAGCTGGCAGTGAGATAGAGCAGGCAGGCATCGCGTTCTTCCAGCGCCACGCTCATTACAAGCCGCCGGCACGAAGCTTGCGTGAGAGGCAAAGAAAGTGTGTTCGCAGAGAGGAATTAGAAGAGAGGATGGTGCAGTACGTGAACTGGCAGACTAATCAACACCGCGAGCCAAACTAACGGGGAAAAAATACAGAAACGGAAACACATCCATTTGAAGTAGTTTCATCGGAACCAGTTCGTGAAGAACATTAAAATTCGTTCCGGGACTCTGAACACAGCTTCTTAAACACATTGACAGCATAAACAATACAGCTAAAATATTTTAATTTTTTTGTTTTTTTTTTTTTTCTATTTGACCCTTGTGCAATTAAAGTTTTGCTATAAAATTTTCAACGAACGAAATATGTTTGTTACTTACTTTTCTATTGTTACTAGTTGCGAACTCTACTCTTTTAATAATACGTTAATACATAGCACTACATAAGGGCCAAGGTGGCTGAGCGGGTAGACTGCTCGGCTTCCACCAAGGCGAACCGGATTCTATCCATGTACGGGTCACTCCCAGATTATCAGAAATGGTNATAACTTCGTGCTGTTACAAAGAGATATTTCCTTGGATGCATTTCATACTTGCTAAGTTATCAACGAATGAACATTAGTCCACTGTGATATTATTGCATTGTTACGCGCTCGCGGCTTCGCATCCCGCGAAGACGAATGGAAGTGAAGGACAACAGTTATATGATAGTGGAGGCAGCAAGTTGAAAGATTGTTTTTAATGAACAGGCGAGCGATAGGATAGTGGCCGCATATACATATGTTACAGAAAGCGAGCCGACACGATAATTATTTTTGCGGCGAGCGCTGCTGACCTGGGTTGCATTGATTTCTGCGTTTATCTGAAGAATGCAATGGATTACTAATAACCTCGTTCTCTCAGCATGACTCGGGGTGCGTTGAACCTTCCAGATGATCAGGGCGAACGATATAAAAGTGTGACGGGCCTCCGAGCGTAGGAGTTGATGAGGGAATGAGTGGCCGAGTTCCGAGCGATATAATACATTGCAAATTATGGCAACATATAGACTGAATACCTATTAATGAGTATGATTTAATAGACTGTAACAAAACTAGGCATTTAAGATGGACTTAATTAGAGTTGAAATATACGTTAAATATTTAGCTCACTGTTACATAAAAAGAGTAATAGTGGAGGCATATATTTTAATGCTGTAAATAAAATATGTGTGATTAAATAAGAAATCAAATTTAGTTATATTCTTTTTATTAAGACCTCCAACCCTCACGAACTTAGATACGAACTTCAGGCGTCCAATGTAACACTGGTGCCAGAAATTAGATGGAGGCATTTAATAATTAATAATATGTAAATTAAGTAAGACTATAGCTTAGTGAATAGTGATAGTAGGACAAATTAATTAATTGCGATAGCTGTAGGCCGAAATATTAAGACTTTTTTTTGCACAAACATCGCAGTTAATGATAACTAGAAAAGTCTCTGCATAACTGGAAGCACTGTGAGTACTAATTGAGGGGTTAAGTAGCCAAGTGAGTGCAAGTGCAAATAGCTTGAGGGAAGATGTAAAATGTGAAATAAGTAATGTAAATAGCAAAATTAGTAGTGTGCACGATAATGTAAATAGTGTAAATGAGAATGTAGACAGGAAATAGTATCTGTAACTGAAAATGTAGACAGGAAAATAGACAGCATAAACGAGTTAGTGAATACGACAATTGACTGTGTGGACGAGAAAATTTACAGTGGAAATAAAAGAATGGACGGCGTAAATTAAATAGTTAAAAGTGTAAATGACAGAGTAGACAACGTCATTGAAAGGATGTACAGTGCCAAGAATGAAATGATACACAAAATGAGTGCATTAGAGAATGAATGGCAGGAATTACTTCAGCAGCAGAGTTCCACTACCACCACATCGGCAGCCGATAAAAGTGAGGAAGCAGTGAATGCCGAAACCAATACAGCAACCTCTAAGGAGAGCAAGAAGATCTGCGACATTGGTGTCGGTCAACCAGGAGTGGGGAAGGGGGTTTCTATTAAGCTTGCCCCTTACGATGGCCAGACTTCTTGGCGGGAGTACCAAAACCAGTTTGAAATAGTCGCCACCCTGAATGGCTGGTCAGCAGAGCAGCGGGCTTACTACCTCGCGGCTCTACTGAGAGGCCCCGCACTGAGCATACTACAATATCTGCAGGAGTGACATCAACACCGGTGTCGGCATTGGAACTACATTAAGCTACAGGTACCTGCGACATGGCCACCATTACCATCAGCGACCAAAAGAGCCAATGCAGGAGCTATGGCAAGACATTGTGTGGCTGTCTCAACTGTATCTGGAAGTAAGTTCCGAGGAGGCGCGTGACATCATTGTAGTCGGCTTTTTCATCGTTGATACAGAGGTACGGCAAGTAGTACATCTAGCTGCACCCCACACCATGCAGGACGCCCTGGCCCGAACACTGGAGGTGGAGTCAGCAAGACAGGGGGCCGAACCCCGACGTCTGGTACGGGCAGTGACGCTGAACGAAGAAGACGACGATGGCATCAAGAAAGCCTGAAGGAGATGCAGACAACCATCAGGGACATCGCTTCCAGGGTCTGTGCTTCAGATATTCGCTACCCCCTCCCCCTTAACGGCCATAGTGTTGGTCATGCGGGCAGCCGGGGCCCCAGAGAGCCTGCTGCAAACAACAACAGCGTCAGCAACAACAGCAGAAGCAGCAATGGAAAAAGCGGCAGGGAGAGTCAAGTGAGAATACAGCACATTCGAAAAACTTGCAATCCCCGATCTTGGGGGGCGAAGTTAAGTGACTGCTGGAGGGAATGCCCCAATTTGCTTACATGTACGATCGGTGAAACAGGATTGGGATGCAGTACTGGTGAAGGGGAGCCTGAATGATGTTCCTTGCCAGATGGTTGTCGACACTGGGGCGNACAGGATTGGGATGCAGTACTGGTGAAGGGGAGCCTGAATGATGTTCCTTGCCAGATGGTTGTCGACACTGGGGCGACCATAACGGTAGTAAGACCAGATATTCTTGGGCCTTCTTCCCAGCGATAGGCTGACGACCGCATAGAATGATGCTGTTTGACTACAGTTACACATGAGACAACACCAGTTATCGGTAAGAGAAAAGTGAGTTTGAGACTTGGTGACCTTAGCATAGAACACGAATTTTACATATCAGAACTAGAGAATGAATATATTTTACGTCTTTATAAACTCTGTAGGCTGGGGTGCTGTATGAATACTCGGCTTTTGTCTCTTCTATTTCTGACATTTTTCCAGTTAGAATGATGCATTTGTCCCATAGTGCCACTCTNAATACTCGGCTTTTGTCTCTTCTATTTCTGACATTTTTCCAGTTAGAATGATGCATTTGTCCCATAGTGCCACTCGTCTTGAGGAGGGGGCCGTGATGGGTGTTTGCAAGCAAGTCACACAGGTACCTCCAAATGTTCCAGAAGATTCTAAAGTAAAACTAATAGAATGTCACTTACCAGAATTACTGGAGTAACTGCTAGTAAGAACATAGGGAAATCTTAACTGACGGCAGGAGAAGGCGGTCTCTAAATTAATGCAGAGGAATAGGGATGCCTTCTCATGTGGACCCAAAGACCTTGGCAGGACTAACGTGACCTGCCACCACATTAATATATACGATTCCAGGCCCATAAAGCAGCCACCAAGACGACTGCCACTAGCTTTGCACGAGGTAGTTGAGGGAATTCTGTAGGAAAATAAGGATCTAGATGTGATAGTCCATGGTCGTCACCCATTGTACTTGTCAAGAAGAAGGATGGCTATCTGAGGTTCTGCGTAGATTATCGCCAGTTTATTAATGTAACCAAGAAATACATACGTTTCCAAAGTTATATGACACCTTACACAGCCTAGCAGGTTCACAATGGATTTATACTTTGTACATGAAGACTGGGTATTGGCAGTGCGAGGTAGCTCCAGAGGACCAAGAGAAGACTGCATTTTGATTCCAAGAGAAAGGAACCTGGCAATTCAAATGTATGGCTTTTGGGCTATGTCATTCTTCTGCCACCTTCGAACACCTGACAGAAAAAGTCCTTTCTTTAGATATTTGTCAGGTTTACTTAGATGACATTGTTGTGAAGGGAAGGACATTTGGAGAGCATATTTCTTGCTTAGATTCTGTATTCTAGAAAGTGGCAGTAGCCAACATGAAACTGGTTCCTTAGAATTATACCTGTTTCAAAATAAAATAAATTTGTTGGGACATGTAGTGTCGGCCCATGGGATTGAAACAGACCCCGGGAACACCAAAGCGATAAGAAATTGGACGACATCAACTGACAAAACTGAAGTGCGGAGTTTGCTGGGATTATGTCCTACTACCATCGATTTGTAGCTGGGTTCGCCACAGTTGCCAACCTCTACGTGAACTGACTGAGGTATAAAGGTGATTTCTTTGGACCACTGAGTGTGAAGATCCGTTTAGTAAACTAAAGCAAATTATGATATTTCCACCAATCCCGGGTTTCCCGAAAAGTGAGGGTGTATTTATTTTCGACACTGATGCCAGTGATGTACACATTGGAGCTGTGTTATCTCGGGTTAGAGATGGGTAGGAGATAAAACTAGAATACTTCAGTAATATAGTGCATAAGTTTGAGAGGATTTTACTGTGTTACACACAGGGAGCTTCTGGCCATGGTGAAGGCAATTTCACACTTCCACCCATACCTTTATGGTAGACATTTTATTTTAAGCAATTACCACACTTCATTACACCGGCTACTAAATTTCAAGAACCCGAAAGGTCAAATAGCCCAGTGTATACAACATCTTCAAGAATATGACTTTAAAATACAGCAATGATCTGGACGCCTTCACAGTAATGAAGATGCACTTTCTAAGAGGCTATGTGAGCCTTTTGGTTGTCACTGCGAAGGCCAGAAAGAAAAGAGTGGTGAATCCCCTAAGGTACAGACCACAAGAATTCAAGTTTCTTTATCTTGTGATTGATCACCTACCTGTAGTGATACGGGAATTATAAAATAATCAGCTGAATGATCCTACTTTTTAGATGGTATTAAAGTGGAAAGAAGCTGGCTGTCGGCCAAAATGGGGAGAGATATCTAGCCTGAGCGCAGCATTTAAGGATACTGGGAAAAATGGAATCACCTCATACTGAAGAATCGTGTTCTTTAAAAACACTGGGGAAGTAATGATGGAAACACACTTGGGTATAGTTGGTTCTTCCAGAATGCAGAGTTCCAGAATTCTTAAACTAACTGCATAATGCGGCAGTCAGTGGGCACTTTTGTTTTAATAAGACCCTCAACAGAGTTACACTGAGATTCTACTGGCTTCATTGTCGGGAGGACGTTGAAAAGAGACGCTGGTTGTGCGACACCTGTACTGCAAGGAAGGGCCCAATGACAGAGGACAAGGTAACCTCCAGAAATACAATGTTGGAGTCCCATTAAAGAGGATGACAGTATATATTCTGGACCCCTTGCCTGTCACAGAGAGAGGTAATCGGTATCTAGTGGTGGCCCAAAATTACTTTACTAATTGGTCTGAGGTCCTTCCTCTCCCAAACCAAGAAGCACAAACTGTGGCAGAGGTTCTTGTAGAGCATGTCTTCTCGGGGTTTGGGGTGCCGTTGCAACTCCATTTTGATCAGGTAATAAACTTTGAAGTTGTGGTCTTCCAAGAGGTAACATAAATTCTGAGGGTGAAAAATATTAGAACTACAGCCTTACACCCTCAGTTGGATTGAATGGTCGAAGGTTTAACCACACTCTTAAGCAGTACCTGTTGATTTTTGTGTCAGACAACCAAAAGGACTGGGATTCAAAGGTGATGTTGTTTCTTATTTCTTACCGCTCAGCAGTTCACGAGTCCATTAGGTTAGCACCATAAAGGATGCTGTTTGGAAGACGGCTATGCCTCCCTGGTGACCTGCTGTTTGGCTGAATGTCAGAACGGAAGCTGCAGACTCTTATTATGCCAGTGAATTATGTAACAGATTTGTTGGCATTCAGGAATTTGCTCGACAGAACCTCAGAATAAATAGCGACAGGATGAAGAGGTGGTGTGATAGATGTATTTCGGGAGAGGTATTTTAAGGACAACTGGTGTGGCGGTACAACCCACAGAGAAGAGAAATATTCTGTCCGAAACTGCAGAAATGTTGGGAGGGCCTCTACAACATACTGAATAATATCAATGAAGTGGTCTTTCGTATGTGTCGTCAAGGCTCTTGGGCGAAGCCGAAGGTTATCAACATCGACCGACTGGCACTCAACGATGGTCCGGATGTTGCAGTGTTTGTTCGGGACGAACAGACTTGAGTAAAGGATAGTGTTACGCACTCGCTGCTTCGCATCCCGCGCGAGCGAGTGGAAATAAAGGACAGCAGTTATATGATCCATCATTATTATCTCTGAACCTAGCTAGGTGTGCCCAATAAATAATATTACAACCTTTAAATAGTAATCTCTTTTTCTACCATACTAGTATAAGGATGCCAAAGTAGACCATACATATTTTATTCTGTTTTCCGAAAAATGACTTAATACACCATTTAGAAGTGTACTACACAAATAGCATACATCACATTTGTGAATAATTACCGACAGCATTGGTGAATTTAGAAAATCAGATGGTAGCCTTTCGAAAATTCTAAGTATTAATATACGGCTTCGTAAACAGTATCACACTGTACATTCATCTTGCAACTCTATGACAGTCAGCCATATTCGTTGGATTGCAATGCTATTTAAAACGAGAGCATTGGTAAAATATAACAATTAATTATTACAAATTGGGACTGGCACAAGCAATATTTACTGCGCTTACATGAGTCTCTCAGTTTCATGCTGGGCCGCCATGTTTGCGAACCAATTCGTCCAGACATCGAGGCGTGAATTTGTAGTAGTCCCAAATTATGTCCTGCGATGATCCATCCCGTGCAGTGTGAATATTCGCTCGCAGTTCCTGCAAATTACGAGGTAGGGTTACAGTCACGAACGAGCAGACAGTATCATCTCACGTATTTTAATTTTGGGGACAGGTCTTGTAATTTTGCTGACCATAACAGAGTATCCATCACTTCAGGATGCTATTTAGATGGCTAGCGTTGTGAGGACGAGCGTTATCCTGTTGGACTAGAGCACTGGCGTTGACATCAACAAACGGCAGTGCCACTAGTCGCAGGATCTCTGTCAAAGCGCTCGCGATGAAGNTAGAGCACTGGCGTTGACATCAACAAACGGCAGTGCCACTAGTCGCAGGATCTCTGTCAAAGCGCTCGCGATGAAGACCAGTGGTTATTATGCATCGTACGAAATCGCAACTCATGCCATGACACCAGCTCTTGTGGAGGTGTGACGCGCGATGACAACAAATCGTTCGTCTTGACACTGCCCACGTTACCTCCTCCATACACGGATGTGTTGATCTTTGCCACCAAGAGAAAAGCAGGACTCATCACTGCCGTTATGCTTGTCTCCATGGCAATCGGTCACGACACCGTTTAAGTCTGTAGCGAAATCGATGTTGTGTTTAGGTTAGCCGACGTAATGGCATGCGTGCGTGTAGTCCCGCGTACTGCAACCGTCTGCCGATGGTACCAGTACTAGCAGAATGCTGTAGGGTGGGCGTCACTGTTCTCTGAATGTCCGCAGTCGTGGCGGTTGGAGCATTACACGCATGCCAGAATATCAGTCAGTTCTCCCTCGGTGTGGTAGGGGGTGTTCTCCCTGGTCCTGCATGTCTTTGTATGCTTGCCTTCTTCTATCCACTGACGCCATAAGCGTGCTACAGTAATATCCGCACGACCGGTACGGCGCGCAATACGGCGAAATAACAATTCGCTTCCCCGAAGCCCTGTGATGCGACCCGTCGTAAACGAGTCCTGTTTTTCGAAGTGCTGTTGCACTCGACTCCTAAGCATAACTGCACTTTCATGTGGTGCCACTGACACGAAAATACGTGTCAGAATGGAAAGTGTGCAGAACGGGATGATCCTACTCTGTCTGGCAGGTACAGCAATAGGGCCAGCCCTTGCTTACGTCACTTGCACAGCCGAGCGTAAAACATAAAATCATCTGCATGTCTCACATTGTCAAATATACAAACCATGTCTTATTCCTGTAGGTTTATTCCTTATGGGTGCAACTATTACTTTGATAATGAGTGTACTTATCGAATGGTCTTCCGTGCCCTATTTCAGATGACATTGTTCTTTGATATGAACTTTACCAAGAACCTGCCAATTTAGTATAGTTCCATAGTTCCTGGTTAGCTGGCGTGTATTGTAGCAAATAAATATAATTTTTATTATTAAGNGTGTGCAGAACGGGATGATCCTACTCTGTCCGGCAGGTACAGCAATAGGGCCAGCCCTTGCTTACGTCACTTGCGCAGCCGAGCGTAAAACATAAAATCATCTGCATGTCTCACACTGTCAAATATACAAACCATGTCTTATTCCTGTAGGTTTATTCCTTATGGGTGCAACTATTACTTTGATCATGAGTGTACTTATCGAATGGTCTTCCGTGCCCTATTTCAGATGACATTGTTCTTTGATATGAACTTTACCAAGAACCTGCCAATTTAGTATAGTTCCATAGTTCCTGGTTAGCTGGCGTGTATTGTAGCAAATAAATATAATTTTTATTATTAAGCCTACTAATTGATCGCCTCCATGGAGTATTATATAGCGATATTGCCTCTCATACGTTATATCCGTGCTTGATTCCTGCCACAGATCCTTACCTTTTATGAGGTGACAGATGGGTCTGTTTCATCTCCATACTGCAGAAGGCCGTCAACTCAGCTCATTATCGCCATAACCTACAATCCGTTTTTAAGATTGGCTGTTAAAAAATATTTCCGTGAAATAACGAAAAAGTGAAATTATTCAAAAATCTTTGTAAAATTATGGAATTTTTTTTTTTTTTAAATAACGGGGTTTCAAATGTAGATTTGTTAATCTTACAACAGAAATTCCAACCATTGATAATTTAAGATTCATACACATGAAAATACAGAGTGCACAATTCGCAGTTTCACTAGATTCTCAACTACTTTATAAAGACTTATTATCGCGTCAAACGCCAGTCACGACTGAAAAATGAGGACGTGAGTGAATTCTAGTAATTAATATCTTCCAGTGGTTTTGTATGACATTAAGCACTTATTTCACTACATATAGGCTACGGTCTCGACTTATAGAAGACCAGTTGATGGTTTAAAAACTTGACGCATTCTGCATCCCTATATTTTATTCGTCAGAACACACGCTCTGGCGGAGCTCGCAGCCGGACGACCGCAATAAGGATTAAGGGTTTTGTGGACGTGCCGGAAGAGGGACGCCAGGAACCTCGCAGCTACTAAGGCACGCTACCAAAGGTTTCGGCACGTGCAACTGTTCCTGCACGTGCAGACGACATCCGGAGACAACGGAAAGCACCAGGGCGCGGACACAACTACATTTTGCAGCTGCCCAAGGGACACCGAGATCCCACCACCAGCTGCGCCTGTCCCGGGCTTATACCCCAATAAACCATGAGAGCTTTTAGCGGACGTGCGTGCAGAACGGGACAATAAACTTCCAGGCCAGAACCAAGGGACGACGCCAGGCCGGCTGCGAACCACACGAGCAGCAGCCACGTGTTTTATGACCCGGAGGGACGACAAGCACCCCGGACATGAGCAGCAGAGACGGGGCAAGTTGAATATGGTGATGGAAGCTACAAAACCACACGAAGGGGGGAGCAACAGGGCAGTCAGTGGAGAGACGTCGAATCAGTCAGTCGCGGATCGAGCAGTCAGTCAGTCAGCCGGAGTCAGTCGAGGATCGAGAATGCATCACGACGTCGACCTCAGTCGGAGGCCGTCAAGCGGGACGTGCGGCGGGAAGAATCCGAGAAAAGTCAGTCAGACTTCGTCAAACGAGAAGGGTGGACCGGGAGCCGAGAGAAAACGAGTTCGCCAAATGCATCAAGACGTGGACCTCAGTCGGAGGCCGTCAAACGGGACGTACGGCGGGAAGAGTCCGAGAAAACGGCAGCCGGCCTTCGCCAAACGAAGAGTGCTGAGTGGACCCGGGAGGAGGAGTTCCGAGAGCAGGCGTCGGGACGCCCCACCAAGCGCCGGAGCAGTTCCAAGTCGCCAGCCGAGGGAAGACAGCGCCGCAGTGTCAGATAAGTAGTTCTACACCAGGTGTGAAGAATCCTGCCCCCCCCCCTCCCCCACGACGCCAATCGCGGCGTCAAACCATACGTAGCCTACATAGAAAAAGGGGAGGGGAGTTTGTCTCGTGAGTTCATGTACCAGTTAACCTGTTCAAGCAACAATAAAACTCGATTATGTGAACCCACACAAAGCCAGTGCATGTTATTAGTAAAATGGACCTAGAGGCAGCAGTGTTGACGTATTCCTACGCCCTATCACTGAGGGCTAGCATCATGTGCTGGCGCCTCACGCCACAGAGCAGAATCAATACCTACTTCCAAACTTCAGCATTTGGCAGGTATCAATTTATCCATAATAAATCATACATTTAGAGATTAATTTTCATTCCTGGATTCGAGGAACGCAAATGTTTGATTTAGTAAAAGAATAAAATCAAAATTAAATATTTTACCTAAACCATCCTTTCCTCTTGTTTGAAAGTAAATATTATTTCATGTAATAAATTGTTTACTTCAATAAAATATTGTTAACCGATCATGAATTTTGTACCTCTAGTATCATCAATATCTTCAATACAAGCAATAATTTTCTATGCTTCAGTCAACCTAATATCTCAATTGCAATGATACAAGTAGTAACACAAAATTCGGAAAACCTGCATGCTACAGTGTTTATAAACTTGTTTAAAAACAACTGATTTCAACAAGAGGAAAGCGTTTGCTCGTTAAAGAAACGCTGCCATGTCTCACATTTTTATTCCGTCCCACCTCAGTTTAGTCCAGGTCCCACCATTCCGCAATGTTCTAGAGTTTTCCGAGCGCCCCTGTGCACAGTAGCCTTCACTCGTCGGGTTTCACGCCCTCTCGTCCATTCACACCACAATCACCTCGCCCGCAGTTGTCTCGCAGTCTCCCGCCGCCGTCCGTCCTCTTCACCGATGTCCCTCACCGCATTCGACAACGCCCTGTTACTGCATTCAGCCAGAAGGCTTCTACCAAAGACTGCCGACAGCCCAGCTGTGGCTTGTATTTATAGGGTCATAAGCCATCGCTCAGAAATTTCTCTAAATCCCGCGTTGAGCCGAGGGTCCTGGTTCCCAGAATATTCTTGCGCAACGTCTATACTCGTCGGCTACTGTATCAGGAGAGAGGAGGAGGGGCTGTGACGCCAGTAAGGTCACCGCTGTCAATCATTCTCCAGCTTACCGAAGAGGGGGTGGCGACGAGGCATGGAGCAGGTCTGCCTGGAGGGGAGGAGGGTTGAGACGCCCCCCCCCCAACACCCACACAGAGGCTGACCGCACAAACGATAGCTCGCGGCCGGTGCGAGATACTGCGCGTAACAATATGCAATACTTTCATCATTTATTTTAAATTCAAACGCAGAACAATAATATATGACATTTGATCATTTAAACCTACTATAATAAATGTATTTCTCGTAATAAAAGTTATAATGCACATACAAATTTTGTGAATTACATTGTGTTATAAATCGTATAAAACATGANGTATTTCTCGTAATAAAAGTTATAATGCACATACAAATTTTGTGAATTACATTGTGTTATAAATCGTATAAAACATTAAATCTCTAAGTCTTCCATGCTGTAAAATGTTTTTTCGACATGTAAACGAAATTTCTATAGAATTATAAAATTCACTTGCTTTAAAACAATTTTTTTTTTCAAATAAAATTTTATGGTTGTTTATTTTTAACGCCTTTGATTAGAGCTGCAAATTTCCTAGGAAGGATGATACATGCGAAATGAACATTAACATACCCTTACGAACAGTCCAGGATTCAAGCTCGTATCAAAGAACTCCGAAGACATTTTACAAAAAAAAATAACTGACAGGTTACTTTCTTAAATATTTATGCTGAAAATTTATGTAATTACACTAAAATTGTTCTTTTTCAAATTTCACTTTTGTTTTCAATTTTTTTCGCTGCACGATAATATGTTAGTAGTATTTAATTTGTCGAGTCAACAACGAAAAAGTGAGACATGTATACACACAACCTAAAAAATTTATTTTCTCTAGAAAACTTAAGAATAAGTAATTGCGATTAAATCAATAAATTCGTTCATACACGGTTTGTCTCATCAATGATTAGTATAACATAACATTATGGAAGACTTTTCGCTGAACGAACCTTTTCACAGTATGAGTATTTGCAGCTGAAATAATCAATATACCAAATTGAGTAATGAACTGCAAAGCTGTAGCTGAAAAGATTATTTAAATAATTTCTGAGTGAAATACGGCTGATGAGGAGCTCTGCATTCGCGAGAGGAAATAAATTGCTCACCTACCAAATAAAAAAGTAGAGGGATTTAATATTCATGCACGAGGTATCGACGCATTACAGGTCTAGTTCGTTCCCCATCTAAAAAATCTCTTCTGGTCTTCGTTCCCCCTTCCCTCTCTTGCTTCATTATCTAATTTTCCTGCGCCGTCCCTTTCTGCCGCTGTAAGCAGGGAAATTACGCCGATCCTGGCATTTCAAACTGCTGTATTTCATCTCTCTTTAACCAGGAGTAACATGGAAGGTATCTGAGGCCACAGCGTTACCGTGCGTGTATGTTGTGGCTGACGTCAGTACGGCGACAACAAAGAACAGCGGGAGGTAAAAAAAAAAAAGCAATTACTTACTTTGTGACGTCAGAATAGTTAATTAAATTTTTATTCCGGGCCATTTTATTATGCCGCAACGTCTGTCACGCAAAGGTAAGTTTGATATCTAGATTGGAATAAAGTCACACTTATCAGATGTGACTTTGAAATTGTTTTGTAAAAAAAAAATATTATCTTTGAATATCCATAATATTAATTGTACGGAAAGTATATCGTGTGTGTGAATTCGGAATGTAACGACACATAATTATACCCACGTAATATAATATATGCCTATATACATACGATACCACAGTTTCTTCCTATAAAGTTAGTTGAAAACCTACGAGACTTAATTTCAAAAGCGATTACTAAGTGATATACATCTTGGAATTCGGTGCTGAATGAGCAATTAACAGCAAATATTAAGAGCAACGTTTCATATGCAGCACCGTGTAATTGGATGGTTTATAATTGAACAGGTGCCTGCAACATTTGTGAAACATGTCGCTGTCATAAAACTACTCGTATTTCAAGGAAATTATTTATAGATTTCACCGGTATTATACAATAAATACATTGACGTGGAGGAAATAAACGTTTATTAACGTCACATCATTAAGTAGCACGTCAAAATTAAATTAAAAATATCTTATGTAGTTATTCTTTAACAGAATCGTTTTCTCAAGAATCCCTACTTCCATTTTTTAAAATTGAAAACATGGAATACCTGCAGATGGACAACACACATGGGCTAACACGTGTGGTAACACAGCAACGTAAAACCGGGGCAAATATAAGAAGAACCCAGAAGAGAACCTAAATTGTAATATGTGTTTTCTACTTTCAGGCATTTCAATGATCACTTAATAAAATATGAAGACAATTTTATGAAAAATATGTTATTCTGTGCAGTAACACATTACGTGACATTAAAAAATTTATTACATAAATAATTCCATTGCCTCTTGATGAATANTTATTCTGTGCAGTAACACATTACGTGACATTAAAAAATTTATTACATAAATAATTCCATTGCCTCTTGATGAATACATACGACTCCATTTTTGAGTGCATTGCCATGTTAGTTAGATTTGTAATTGGTGTTTTATTAAAAAACAAAGTATTTAACAAATATAAGTATTCATTTCAACAATATATTCTTTATAACATTTATACAGTTTCCTAAGGGTGTGAAATTTCGGTAATTTACAAAACTAATTGTTTTCAGATATGTATTTATTATTTATTATAATAGTATGATTGGACTGTGTCCGTTACCAACCATGAGACTTAATGAAAGTTGTACACAAACAGACNTATTTATTATAATAGTATGATTGGACTGTGTCCGTTACCAACCATGAGACTTAATGAAAGTTGTACACAAACAGACAAACAAACGAAAGAAATTTTTACAATACCACGGACAGATAATCTGGAAAGCCGTTTCCTTGTGAAAAGAAAACAAATGTGTATATAATTAAAACTGNTTATTTATTATAATAGTATGATTGGACTGTGTCCGTTACCAACCATGAGACTTAATGAAAGTTGTACACAAACAGAACTCAGCTAGACAAACAAACGAAAGAAATTTTTACAATACCACGGACAGATAATTTGGAAAGCCGTTTCCTTGTGAAAAGAAAACAAATGTGTATATAATTAAAACGGAAAAAATAGACGAACAACTTACTATTACAAAACAGGACAAACAACAAAAGCAAACCAAAAGAAAAGACAAACCATTGCAAAAACAATATCATTGTACACAGGTGAACAATAAAAGATAAAACATACACAAAAATAGGACAAAAAAACCACAGTGAAACGCAAGTCAGGAAAAGCAATTCCTAGTCATGCTNTAACAAATATAAGTATTCATTTCAACAATATATTCTTTATAACATTTATACAGTTTCCTAAGGGTGTGAAATTTCGGTAATTTACAAAACTAATTGTTTTCAGATATGTATTTATTATTTATTATAATAGTATGATTGGACTGTGTCCGTTACCAACCATGAGACTTAATGAAAGTTGTACACAAACAGACAAACAAACGAAAGAAATTTTTACAATACCACGGACAGATAATTTGGAAAGCCGTTTCCTTGTGAAAAGAAAACAAATGTGTATATAATTAAAACTGAAAAAATAGACGAACAACTTACTATTACAAAACAGGACAAACAACAAAAGCAAACCAAAAGAAAAGACAAACCAATGCAAAAACAATATCATTGTACACAGGTGAACAATAAAAGATAAAACATACACAAAAATAGGACAAAAAACCCACAGTGAAACGCAAGTCAGGAAAAGCAATTCCTAGTCATGTTATTAAACCAAATAGTTCAACGCTAGGAACAACACAGGAACCACAAAAAAAAACCAAAGAAAAGAATAGATAAACCTTTAGAGAGGACACAGGACGACGAGAAATGATAACACAGAAATAATGACAAGTCTCCGCAGCATGTTTCGGGGCTTGGAATGTGAGACACTGGACTCTAAGAAGTCTACTGCGATTGTCCGTAGTGTCTCACCTGAAGAAGGTGATACAATCTGTTATGTANAATCTGTTATGCACCACCTTCGCGAGTGAAACGTGGGCACCCTTAGATACCCTCGTCTTTATACAAGATGGCTCATAAATTGAAGGTGGGTTCTAGGTTTCTACGTAGACTAGAGTATACTACAGAAAGCTATTTGGAGGGGCATGCTCCTGTTTTACTTATTATTTTTAAGTCATGAATAGGCAATATGTACTCTCATGGTGTAAATCGAATTTATCGATCACAACTTCACAGTTAGAAAATTCACATAATTATATATTTTACAAGGACAATGGTAAGGATGCAAGTAACGTAAGAAAAAAAAACCTCGTTTCTTTTGAACACCTTTACAGATCAATTTCAAACATGTTTCGGCACAACAAGAGTATTATTATTTTACCTCTATACGTATATATAAATATAAATTCCACATATTTTAATAACATGAGTATATATATATTTATATATATATATATATATATATATATTAGTAATATTCTATTTCTTAGTGTTTACATTTTGACAACAGATTATTATTATTTTTTATTTTGGCCAATAAATACGTCATCAGATACCCGCAATCACGTCTTTTTGAAATTCACATTATAAAAAGCTGTAATTTTTTTTAAACCTTAGTTGTTGAAGACAAAACAATTTAGTTTTTTAACTCTCCAAAATTAGTTAAACCTTTTACGTGATGTCACGTCAGTCCACAGAAAACGCTAGAGCACATCCACAGGTCAAGCAGCAGGTGAAACTAACATAAATAAAAACGGTTACGTCATTCCTTAATAGATTCTCAAGATGCTGTGGTGTGACTACAGAAAGAAGCTAAATAATTTGCAAAAGGCCATCCCATGAATGGGTGTACGGCTCACTTCACATCACTCGGGAAGAAATGGCTGGCCACAAGTTCATCGACCCATGCCTCAAACAACTAAAATAACACACACATATTTGATTAAAAAAGGGGAAACACGAAATAATATTACCACGTCACGAAATAAAATATCCGCAGTTAAACTTACCAAAAACGGCGGATAAAACTTACATCAAACTAAGATAATGAATGATTCAATATAAGACGAAGATACAAGGCGACCACATGCCGTATGGCGAGAAACGAAGAATAAGGAGGTTGCACGAGCGGAAACATGAATATACAAATGCATGCTCCAGACTTCGTGGTCACGCGCGACTAATCTATACACAAATCGAGGGTGTAGGAAGAAGTATAATATATCACAAGTAAAACTCTTAATTTTGATAATTAGAAATTAACACTGTTCATACATTATAACGTTAATAAAATATAAATTGACATTATAAAAATATTTTCAAATAAGAAATATAAAATAAATAGCCAGAGAATAGTTTAAAAGTACATTAATTTCAGATGGAAAAGTTATTTTTATAACTCCACACTAAATAAACAAAAATATTTCAGCAAAACTAGAGCTCAATCCAATAATAAAAAAAATATTTGGCGAAACACTAAATAAATAAGAACAGAATTAATAAAATTACATATTGACTTAAAACAATTGCCAACACAAATGGCACAAACTCCACTCTCCCTCCCCTCCCCTGAAACTAGGAGGAGAAAGGTTCCGCAAACATGTGACGAGAGCAATAACAACAAAATGCAAAATTCCCACAAATAACCCCACATAAGAAAACAACACAGTAACAAACTTACATTACAAGGAGGAAGTACCGATGGAAACAGCCGGTAAAAGAATAACAACATAACGTTCGTGCCTAGAGGGTTGAATGTGTGGAAAGGGTTGCATATGAACACAAAACATGGATTTCAACCAAAAGATGATATCAAACACGATGCAAAACACCGCAACTTAAGACCGAATAATATATATAGATATATATTAACATAAATTTTCTCGGAATGTGGAGTAGTGTGGAGATGGATAAGTTGCATAATGTCTCATAAATTAGTGCAATGGGGCTGGGAAGCCAGAAGGGAATCAAGGTCCTTAATGAGGTAATCATTGGGAGAAAGATTAGGTAATTTCGAAAGTGGCAATGACGTAATATTGGAAATAAGGTTTGGAAAATGTAGGACAGGTAAAAACTGATTGAAAGGAATAACAAAGTTAACTTGGCCAAAGTATTAAACAAGTGGCTGAAAATGTCGCCATGTGAAGTATTACTGATAAAACTACTCCCAGACAATGAGAGTGTGAAGGGTTACAAAGTATGTTTAGCAAAAGTCAAGGTGAGGTTTACCAGATAATAAATTAGATTAGCAACTATTAACACGTGCATCAAAAAATGGAAAGCCAGAAGGTCAAATGAGCGCTTTGAATTCTTGAGGGCAGATTCCCAAATATCACGAGCATCCTTAGGATCATTCGGTAACAAGTAATTCAAATGCCTCAAATTTGACAAAGGGTTATTTGGGACAAAGGTAAACATACGATTGAATATGCTTGTTTCATGTGATTCATGTGTGGCATAATTAAAATTCATTTGAAGCCAAGAGAGTTTATTATCCGAATAAGTTTGTTCCGTCTCATGGAAAAGCAATGAGTGCAGGACGAAGTTTTCAATTGAAACGCTCCGCATGCGAAGGAGAANAAGTTTTCAATTGAAACGCTCCGCATGCGAAGGAGAATGGATTATACGGGGATGAAGTTATGTGGTTTATGACTTGAGAAAAACACTTGTTCTTAAAATATGAGAGGTAAACTGTGAACCGTTATCCGACAGAATGGATGGTGTACCAAAATTTTGAAAAATGAGTACTAGGAGAGCACGAATAGTGGACATAGCATAAGCTTTATGAAGTGGAATTAACAACACGGATTTAATGAAAGCATCAACACAAACTTACAACATATTATTACCTAGTTATCTCCTGGCAATGGGAGCAACAAAATCAATCAAAAGTTTTTCCATGGGGTTTTCACCTACTTCAGATGACAGTAAGCCAAAGTGTGTATTCTGAGCTGGCTTGCTCAGAGCACAAATTTTGCACCATTTCACTCGCTCAGAGGTTTCGGCATCCATTCCTTTGAAATTTAAATTCTAACAGATGCCCTGAATAGTATTGTGTGTACCTAGGTGAACGCCATAAGGCGATGAATGAAAATACTCGAATATCATATGCTTTCAATGATCAGGCAACACTATACGTTTCCATGTGTCACGAGATCTGCAACAGACGAAACCTTTAGAAAGAAAATATGTTTTGTGTTCAATATCTGATTTTAAAATTGTTATGATTTATTTAAAATTACTGTCCTTTTCTTGGTTTTCTTTAATGTCTGTAAAAGCTATTGGAAAATTAGATAAAAAATTACAATTTGGAAGTACTTCTGATTCCACGTTGGTACAGTAGAACATACCTGGTAGAGGAATTGCAAGAACGTTTTGAGTTTCTTTTATGTATTGCACTTTGAATTTTAAATAAGAAATTCTAACTACCCACCGGTCGAATTTTCGAATTTTTCTTGCATGCGCCAAAAGCCACGACAAATACCGATTGTCAGTTTCGAGAAGAAATTCCGCCAAATATTACCTAAATTTGTATATGGCAAAAACTACGGCCAAACATCCCAACTCGTACATAGTTGAAGACTTTTTCTCTTGGAGAGTAAGAGTGCGTGACGCAAAGGCAATCGGCTGACGACAGCCGGAACCAAGATAGCCCCTATCGCCTAAATCGAAGCGTCAGTTTGATGGGAAAATTCCTTACTAAAATATGGCATATGTAAAACAGGAGGATGAATAATATCATTCTTGAATGTGTCCAAAGCCATTTCCTGCTCCTCACCTCACTCAAATTTAACAGACTTTACTCAGAATCTATCACGTGGTGTTGCAATTTCTGCTAGGTTCGGAATGAATTTACGAAAAAACTGAATCAGGCAAAAAATCTGCCTATACCTTTATCATCTCGTGGTGGAGGAAACGCTTTAAAAGATTTTGTTCTTACCGGATTAATGGAGATTCCACTGGAAGAAATCTTATGTCCCAGAAATGAAATTTCTTGACCTGCGAATTTAACTTTTGAAGGGTGAACTGTAAGACCTGCCTTTTCTAAACGAGAAAGGGCCCTTTCAGGTGCTCCATATGCTGTTGAAAACTGTCGGAATATAGGACAAGATCATCCAGAAAGTTATAGACAAACTTAAATTTTACAACACGAAAAATCATATATATTAGCCTAGTAAGGACCTGAGCAACCGTGGCCAAGCCAAACGGAACACGAGTAAATTGATATGGTTTCCAAGGAAGACAAAAACTTATAATTGGTTTGGAATTTTCCGAAAAAGGTAATTGGTGATAAGGTTTAAATCTATAAGTGTAAAGAATTTTGCTTTTCCAAACCAATTAAATGTATAATGGAGATCAGGAAGAGGAACTGAAATAATTTCAATGTTTTTGTTAAGTTTTCGGTATTCCACAATCATCCAATATTTCCCATTGGGTTTTGGTACCAAAAAGGCAGGAATAGCATATTGGGAATTAGATTGTTCAATGACACCATTATCTTACAAATCTTGAACTTGTTTTCTTAAAATTTCCATCTGAGGTGGTGCCTATCTATATGGATGACACTTGGCATTTTCCTTTATCTGATTTATCTGATACTCCAACAATTTAACGAGGCCTTACTCAGTGGTAAGGACCTTGGGAAAACTTTTACACAATTTCTTAATAGCAGAACGTAACTGTTCCTCAAGATGATCAAATGAATGTACTATTTTATTGGACTCGGTTTTACAGTCAAGAGAAACATTTTGCTATAGTTGAGAGTACACCAATGATATTATTGTTAGGATAAAACTTCCAAAAAAATGTTATCTTGGACATCAAGGATTAGGCCAGTAGCGGCCATGAATATTGCGCCCAAAATTTAATCTAAACCAAGTTGTTAGGAAACTATGATTCTGTGCAAATAAGAAAAAATACCAATTTTCAACTTTAAAAAGGCGCAACAAGATATTGGCAGAGCCTGCCTTAACAAGGTATAATAATGTACGACACAAGGTTTAACACACTAAACCTACCTTGATTTTCTTAATTTCTCAAAAAGCATAGCAGAAATAATTGTACACGCAGATCCAGAATGAACAGTAGTGCTAACGGATAATGGCCCTAAATTAACCTCAACATGAGGTGTAGTAACCTATTGAATGCCCACTAAATTAGAGAAATCTACTTGAAATACTCCAAGTCTTTTCTTCTCACAGTGGTCATAAGGACCGAACATCTGTTGAAAGTGCATGATAAGGTTCAAATTTGGAGCCTCAAGGGTTCTTTCTTTGTGTTTGGTCGCTGTTTGCGACCTTATGCGTATCTCAGTGAATATGTGAAACGTTCAAGGATTTCTGAGACAAGAAACTAGGTGGGAATACAGTAAAAAACAATAAGAAACAATGCCACTTTACTTATTACGTAAATTAATACTTTATTTAAGATTTTACAAACTAACATTNTAAACGAGAAAGGGCCCTTTCAGGTGCTCCATATGCTGTTGAAAACTGTCGGAATATAGGACAAGATCATCCAGATAGTTATAGACAAACTTAAATTTTATAACACGAAAAATCATATCTATTAGCCTAGTAAGGACCTGAGCAACCGTGGCCAAGCCAAACGGAACACGAGTAAATTGATATGGTTTCCAAGGAAGACAAAAACTTATAATTGGTTTGGAATTTTTCGAAAAAGGTAATTGGTGATAAGGTTTAAATCTATAAGTGTAAAGAATTTTGCTTTTCCAAACCAATTAAATGTCTAATGGAGATCAGGAAGAGGAACTGAAATAATTTCAATGTTTTTGTTAAGTTTTCGGTAGTCCACAATCATCCAATATTTCCCATTGGGTTTTGGTACCAAAAAGGCAGGAATAGCATATTGGGAATTACATTGTTCAATGACACCATTATCTTACAAATCTTGAATTTGTTTTCTTAAAATTTCCATCTGAGGTGGTGCCTATCTATATGGATGACACTTGGCATTTTCCTTTATCTGATTTATCTGATACTCCAACAATTTAACGAGGCCTAACTCAGTGGTAAGGACCTTGGGAAAACTTTTACACAATTTCTTAATAGCAGAACGTAACTGTTCCTCAAGATGATCAAATGAATGTACTATTTTATTGGACTCAGTTTTACAGTCAAGAGAAACATTTTGCTATAGTTGAGAGTACACCAATGATATTATTGTTAGGATAAAACTTCAAAAAAAAGTTATCTTGGACATCAAGGATTAGGCCAGTAGCGGCCATGAATATTGCGCCCAAAATTTAATCTAAACCAAGTTGTTAGGAAACTATGATTCTGTGTAAATAAGAAAAATTACCAATTTTCAACTTTAAAAAGGCGCAACAAGATATTGGCAGAGCCTGCCTTAACACGGTATAATAATGTACGACACAAGGTTTAACACACTAAAATTACCTTGATTTTCTTAATTTCTCAAAAAGCATAGCAGAAATAATTGTACACGCAGATCCAGAATGAACAGTAGTGCTAACGGATAATGGCCCTAAATTAACCTCAACATGAGGTGTAGTAACCTATTGAATGCCCACTAAATTAGAGAAATCTACTTGAAATACTCCAAGTCTTTTCTTCTCACAGTGGTCATAAGGACCGAACATCTGTTGAAAGTGCATGATAAGGTTCAAATTTGGAGCCTCAAGGGTTCTTTCTTTGTGTTTGGTCGCTGTTTGCGACCTTATGCGTATCTCAGTGAATATGTGAAACGTTCAAGGATTTCTAAGACAAGAAACTAGGTGGGAATACAGTGAAAAACAATAAGAAACAATGCCACTTTACTTATTACGTAAATTAATACTTTATTTAAGATTTTACAAACTAACATTNAAAAACAATAAGAAACAATGCCACTTTACTTATTACGTAAATTAATACTTTATTTAAGATTTTACAAACTAACATTTAAAATCACGTTGGTGGTAAACTGCTGCTTTGTTGACTCACAAGTGCGGACAGTAAAAAAGTGTTTTTTTTTTTTTTTGCATGAAACGTTGTGGGAAAGGCAACCTTTGCATATTCGTTCAAGGAACATAAGCAATGAAGCGATACGGGCGGAACCAACATACATTCCTAGCGCCTCATCCATCTTACGCACAAGGCGTCTATTTATATGCAATTTTATGTTATTTGAGTCTGAATGCTGTTGGACTCTCCCCAAACAATGACCCAGCGAACTTGGACGTTGCGTCAGCCAGGTGATGATGTCAAAGAGTTGGAAATATAAATGTCTTGCAGTCAGCCAGAACTTCATTCTTATTTGCACACAACAAAAAAGAAACTGAATTGCAGGTGACAGAAATTTTTAGTTTTACAACTAGTAAAATGTTAAAACATGGAACTACTTTTCGTAGTTCGCTGCCAACTGACTGTGAGTATTGTAGTCAATTATTAAGTTAAAATAGGCTATACGCAGTCACAGGCATGCCACCACACTGTGATAAAAGCCAACAAAATATTTGTTAGTATAGTGCCACAAATATACTTAGTTGCCCCAACAAAATATTTTGCTGAGTGGACAAAACTTGAAAATGCAACCAAATTAATTTTGTTCATACGATAATTCATGCGAGTAGCATGAATTTACAAAATCTCAATGTTGGGCCAAAATAAATGATAGACTTGCAGCAAAATATTGGGTTGCTGTATATATTTGTTTTGCCACTCATATTATTGCCTTCGTCCGAAAATACAGCTTGAGAGTTTGTTTACATTCTTTGTGGCAAATAGGATAGTAACAGTGGTTGTTAGTGCATTTATTACTGTATAATCATGGTATTAACATCCTAATAAAAATATTGAGCAGAACGTAAGGACGTTCCATAAATAAAAATAACATTAGGCGAAACACCATATAAATAAGAATAGAATTAACAGAATTCCATCTTGACATGAAAGAAGTGCAAACACAAATGGCACAATTCCAGGTCTCAAACCGTCGTGAAGACTTGTGTTTATATTTGTGTTATCAATTTTCGTCGTTCTGTCCCGTCTCTGTTAGTTTAACTTTTCTTTTCTCTGGTTATTTTTGTGGTTCCTGTGTTGTTCCTAGCGTTCAATTATTTGGTTTAATAATCTGGCAAGGAATTGCTTTTCCAGACTTGCGTTACATTGTGTTTTTTTGTCTTCTCTTTGTGTGTGTTTTATCTTTTATTGTTCAACTAAGTACACCGATATTGTTTTTGGGACTATTTTGTTCACTTGTGTGGTGTTTTCGTTTTCGTCATCGTTATGTCTATTCTTTTGGTTTGCTTATGTTGTCTCTCCTTTTTTGTAATAATATGTTGATAGTCCGTCTTTTTCCCGTTTTAATTACATACATATTGGTTTTCTATTGGCAAGGAAACGACTTTTCCAAATTATCTGTCTGTGGTGTTGATAAAACTACTTTCGTTTTTTTGTCTTGCTGAGTTCTGTTTGTGTGCTATTTTTATTCGGTCTTACAGTCGGCAATGGACACAGTCCAATCATACCATAATAATAACATTCATTCATCATTGCCAATAAACTTCAAAGATTTATTTATTACTTATTTTTGAATCACTTTTTTTCGGTCTAGTACAGTCACCGTCTCTATTTAAGCATTTTATTTATTTTATTTGACTAAGAGCCCTATCTTATTACTTCTCTCTACAAGTCTGTTGCTGCTTTCGACTACTTTTCTTGACAAGTTCACATCTGTTATCTTGACATTAGTAAAACAGATTGTATATGACTGCCTTTAGCTTGAATTTGGTAACCCATCGGATTTCTTCTAACGATCCACCACAATATAGAGATTTCATTCTTACTCATTAATAAAGAACGGACGTATGAAGGGTGACTTTGGGGGCGCGCAGCGCCCCTCCCTTAAGAGGTATAATGTTGGAACAAAGTTTGTGCACAACTTTGAACATTCCTCTTTCGATCCTCCCCCCAACCTCTCCCCCCACCGCCCCTGGGAGGAGATGTGGTGACCAGAGAGGTGTGTTTTTAACTTTGGTCGGTGCTGGAAGTCGCAGTTTTNCACCGCCCCTGGGAGGAGATGTGGTGACCAGAGAGGTGTGTTTTTAACTTTGGTCGGTGCTGGAAGTCGCAGTTTTTGTCCGATTGCTATGGGATTTGAGGGAGGGCTGTTGTCTTTGGACCCTTCCTCGGCGGTTGGGTCAGTTATGCCCTTATGGGAAAATGTCGGTACCCCTGCAGGACGGAGCGAGGTTATCAGTTTTCCAGTCCTGGGAGAAGCAGTTGTCGGNTATGGGAAAATGTCGGTACCCCTGCAGGACGGAGCGAGGTTATCAGTTTTCCAGTCCTGGGAGAAGCAGTTGTCGGCCTATGGCGATGGGATTTGAGGGAGGTTACTTACTTAGGCCCTTTTCGATTAATGTCGGTACACCTGGGGTTGGTTNCCTATGGCGATGGGATTTGAGGGAGGTTACTTACTTAGGCCCTTTTCGATTAATGTCGGTACACCTGGGGTTGGTTGGGGGTTCTATATATTTTATGTCCCTGGGAATAACAGTTTTTGTGTCCGATAGCTATGGGATTTGAGGGAGGGAACTTGGTTAAGTCCTTTAGGATACTTGGTTTGGGCGATTGAAGCAGAGATGATATAGAACGTGATGGAGATAGCGTGTATCATTGAGACAAGTGATGTGGAACGAAAGGAGACATTTTTGGCTGTGTTACTTTTTACCCTCGGCTGATACAGAAAGTGACGAAGATCACGTGTATCATTGTGCCCAGTGGTTTAGGGCAANTGTTACTTTTTACCCTCGGCTGATACAGAAAGTGACGAAGATCACGTGTATCATTGTGCCCAGTGGTTTAGGGCAAAATTGCACCCACGGCTCTCCCACGCCTCAATGGGACTTCTTTAATGCAGCCTGCATGACATGTTTTCACATATGTGATGTTGCCGGTCCCAAGCTCGGATAAATGCAGAGGAGGTGTGTTTGATGTGTAGGCATACATATCAAGCACATCAATAGGTATGTGCTGTATACGGTCGTGATTTGTGGAGGGTGTGCACATGGTGGTGGTCACCATCCGTGGCTCTGATGGAACCCTTACAAAAGGGTGTGCCAGTGGTAATGGTCGCCCAGCCGTATACAGACGTGCCAGAGGGTGTGCCCGTGGTGGTGGTCACCCTCCATGGTTCCAATGGAGCCNGGTCGCCCAGCCGTATACAGACGTGCCAGAGGGTGTGCCCGTGGTGGTGGTCACCCTCCATGGTTCCAATGGAGCTGTACACATAGGGGTGGCTTTGGTGATGGTCCCCTACCAGCCTTGTCTGGATATTACGCACGGACGGTGCGTCTGAGGTGAAGGCCACCCTCCGAGGTTCGGTACAGGCCTTATGCATGGGCGTGGCTGTGGTGTTGGCCTACGTCCATGTATACAAGAAGTGTCAGATGTTTGGAGGCTNCAGGCCTTATGCATGGGCGTGGCTGTGGTGTTGGCCTACGTCCATGTATACAAGAAGTGTCAGATGTTTGGAGGCTGCATCACATACATGTTGTCTGTTTGCAGTGTGTCATATGTTACCGATGGGTTTATTTTTGTTACAGATGGTGCATAGTTGGGTGTCACTGCTGAAAACTGTGTTTGTGAACTTTGACATTGTGTGGCTTTTGCAAGTGTTACTTGGACAATTGCATCGCGATGCCCAAGATTGAGAAGTGGCGAAGTCCTGCCACCCGGTCTCAAAGGAAAAGATGCGCATCAATAAGCGTTTGTGAAGAGCAAAGTGCTCTGAACCACCAGACAGTGTGTCAGGTGCATCTGAGTCTGTACCATCGCAGGTGACAACCCCTGTTTCTGTGAACATTGACTTTGTGAAATTGTAATTTGGGAAGTCGTGTGTGTGAACATTGACTATGTGAATTTGTAATTTGGACATTCGTGTCACAATGCCAAAGGTTAAGAAGTGGACAAGAGCGGCCACGCGGTCACAAAATAAAAAGAAGCACCTCATTAAGCGTTCATCAACAGAACATTTGTCTCAGCAATCAGACAGTGTGTCCGGTGGATCTCAGTCTTAAATATCTCAGGTGTCAACACCTGTGAGGACGTCAACACCCGTCCGAGAAGTGCGACCTCCTACAATATTTCACGACGGTCAAGTGGTAGGGCCTTCCCATGCCCCTGTTCCATATGTTGTGCAGACAAGGGTAAGGCGAAAAACACACTCGCATGTAGCCTCTGATGCTGGACATTCACATGCTCCTATACCACCTGTTGTGCCTTCTGACACAAGCATCTTAACAGAGTCAATACTGTTTGATGACGAAACAAACAAGGGTTTGCTGGGGCCCTTTTACGAAGAGGAAAATGCACCTGTGCTCATCCTCCAAGAGGAACAGGTGGCTCTTACAAGGGCGAGACCAGGAAAGTATCATTCGTTGCACTACCATGCTGCCCATAGAGGTGGGCCAGTTGCTGTCGAAGCACACGACATGGGTCAGATGGATGAGTGTAGTCATTGTGGCACTCTCTTTTTTGCAAGTGAAGGTATAAAGTGCGATGGCGTGTTCACCATGTGTTGCATTAGGGGCAAGGTTGAGCTACCTCCTTTCGGTGAGTGTCTTGCTGTCCTACGGGAACTTCTCATGGGTGATTCAGATGAGAGTGCCGATTACAGGCAGTACATCAGGAACTACAATGCCACATTATCGTTCGCCTCATTATGTGCAGATGGCTTCGTTGAATCACCTCGCCGATCTGTGTAAACATTTAAAATTTATGGACAAGTGCATCATCTCACCTCTGGGGTTGCATGTCCAGTGGAGGGCACAGACCCTCGGTATAATCAACTTGACTTTATCGATGTGGATGCAGTGAATGCTGCCCGGATGTGTTAGCACATTCCTTGCCAGCCTGGAATTTTGGAGATGCTGGAATATCTTCTTGGTGAGATCAATCCTTTGGCGCAGATCCACAAGTCGATGCATCAGGTGATTATGTCGGAGGAAGAGGAGTCAAGGCGGATGGGTCGCCCTTTGAGGCAGGTCACCTTGACGATCAAGCCAGTCCTGAACAAGGATCCCAACATATACAACCTTCCTGTTGCTCTAAATGAGGTAGCAGCGATTTTTGTCGGTGACATCCCACCCTTACGAAGCGATATCAGGATTTATCCTAAAGATAGGCTGGTTCAGGCAGTAAGTCACCTCAANGTGACATCCCACCCTTACGAAGCGATATCAGGATTTATCCTAAAGATAGGCTGGTTCAGGCAGTAAGTCACCTCAATGCCTTGACAGACCCGATGACTTACCCTCTCCTGTTCCCACACAAAGAACATGGCTACACATGTGGCCTCGGCCACTCTTTCATTGTGAGCACGACTCGCAACACTGTAACCTGCAATCATTTATATGCATATCGCATAATGCAGAGGTGCGGGTTTTCAACCCTGCACCATTATGAAAAACTGTTCCAACAGTTTATCGTTGATAATTACTGTAAGGTGGAAGTATTGAGGATGTGGTACATAAGGCAGAACCAAGACAAGCTCAGAGTTGAGGAATACCTGGGTCTTCACGAGCATGTGCAGAGGAAAGCTGATGCTNATGAGAGTGCCGATTACAGGCAGTACATCAGGAACTACAATGCCACATTATCGTTCGCCTCATTATGTGCAGATGTCTTCGTTGAATCACCTCGCCGATCTGTGTAAACATTTCAAATTTATGGAAAAGTGCATCATCTCACCTCTGGGGTTGCATGTCCAGTGGAGGGCACAGTCCCTCGGTATAATCAACTTGACTTTATCGATGTGAATGCAGTGAATGCTGCCCGGATGTGTCAGCACATTCCTTGCCAGCCTGGAATTTTGGAGATGCTGGAATATCTTCTTGGTGAGATCAATCCTTTGGCGCAGATCCACAAGTCGATGCATCAGGTGATTGTGTCGGAGGAAGAGGAGTCACGGCGGATGGGTCGCCCTTTGAGGCAGGTCACCTTGACGATCAAGCCAGGCCTGAACAAGGATCCCAACATATACAACCTTCCTGTTGCTCTAAATGAGGTAGCAGCGATTTTTGTCAGTGACATCCCACCCTTACGAAGCGATATCAGGATTTATCCTAAAGATAGGCTGGTTCAGGCGGTAAGTCACCTCAATGCCTTGACAGACCCGATGACTTACCCTCTCCTGTTCCCACACAAAGAACATGGCTACACATGTGGCCTCGGCCACTCTTTCATTGTGAGCACGACTCGCAACACTGTAACCTGCAATCATTTATATGCATATCGCATAATGCAGAGGTGCGGGTTTTCAACCCTGCACCATTATGAAAAACTGTTCCAACAGTTTATCGTTGATAATTACTGTAAGGTGGAAGTATTGAGGATGTGGTACATAAGGCAGAACCAAGACAAGCTCAGAGTTGAGGAATACCTGGGTCTTCACGAGCATGTGCAGAGGAAAGCTGATGCTTCTCATGTCAGAGTGAGCAAAGTTGTTATACTGCCTTTATCTTTATATGGGTCGCAAAGACACATGTATCAAAGCTATCAGGACTCGCTAACTATCATGTGCCAATTTGGCAGACCAGACATGTTCATTACCTTTACTTGCAATTCGAAGTGGCCGGATATTGTGCTGTCGCTGGAGGGCCGCCAGCAGGCATGTCATCGTCCTGATGTTTTCAGATGTTTTCAAATGTAAACTTGATGCTTTAATAGTTGAAATCCACAAAAAGCAAGTATTTGGCAAGGTGGATGCCTTTACTAATACAATTGAATCTCAGGAGTGGAGACTGCCCGACGCTCACATCATGCTCATTTCATCAAAAGGCAACAAGTTGGCGATGACAGAAACTGCCGATGCCACTTTCGAGCTGACATCCTAGACAGAGAGGTGTAACCTGAGCTATACGCATTGGTGAAAACCCACATGCTGCACACCAAGTGCGGGCCATCTGCACCCTGCCACGGGGATGGGGGTTGCAGGTTCCACTTCCCGAAGGCTTTTCGGGCAGAGACTGTTCTCCACTAACGTGACTTTGTCCAATACAAAAGACCGGACAATGCTGCTTCTGCTACCATCAGCACCAACATGTATAACAGGCACGTCGTACCTTATAACACATATCTGCTTTTGAATTATCAGTGCCACACTAACGTTGAAGTGTGTTCCTCGCTTCAAGCGAGAAAGTACCTGTACAAATGCATCCATAAAGAACACGACTCTGTAGTTCTGCAAGTCGGATACATTGTCCATGACGAGGTGACATCTTACCTCGATTGCAGGTAAGTCAGTTCACCAGAAGCATGCTGGCGTTTGTTTAGTACAAAATGGCAGACAAGAACATAATTGTGTTCAGACTCAACATTCATCATGGGAACAGGCAATCAGTTTTCATTGCCGACAATGATGTAGCTGGCGCATTGGAGAGGGCGCGTGACAAGCACACTCACCTCACAGCATTCTTTCTTTATAACTCTGAGCACAAGTTGCATGCCCACCATGGTTGCAGTGAGTGTGGGGCAATGCCATGTCCACTACACCTGACATATACCCAGTATGCAAGCCACTTCTTTTGGCTCGAGAAGCAGCATATCTGGAAGGCAATTTCTCGGAATCATCAAGTAAGCCCTCAGGCGAACGAGGAGCTACTTTGCCTTAGGTTGCTTCTGCACAATGTGAGAGGTCCCACCTCCTTCGAGGGCCTTCGCACTGTGAGGCATACTGTACATCCAACGTACAAGTTGGTGTGTCTCGACCTGCTCCTGCTTGACAGAGACGACATATACCAGGTCACCATGCACGAAGCTGCAAGGTGGAGCATTCCTGGGCGCTTGAGAGTTTTGTTCACCAACATTCTCATTCACTGCAACATAGCAGACCCACTTGTAATGTTTAACAACCTTATACCGTATCTGCTCGATGACACATCTGACTATGTAGAGGCTTCTGAAAATAGAGCACTCATCCACATTCAGTTCAGGGTGGGTGTGTTTACCAAATCGCTCGCCGATTTCGGGCTTCCATGCACCAATCTCTGTCATGTACACAACCTGCCACAATTTGAAGTTAAAACAGAACACAATGAAGGTGAACGCATGCGTTCTGTTCTGAATGCCGACCAGGAAGTTGTCTTCTGCGAGGTGATGGCTGCAGTTGCTGCTGCTGATGGTGGTGATGAACCCCAGTGCAGAGTTCTTTTCGTAGATGGTCCTGGAGGCTCGGGGAAAATGTTCCTATACAACTGTATCATACATTGCCTTCGGGCAGAGAACAAAGTTGTATGCCGCATTGCTTGGACAGGAATAACCTCAATACTGTTCTCAGGAGGGAGCACTTCACATGAACTTTTCAAACTACCTGTACCGGTCATGCAAGGGTCCGTGTGTGGCATCTCGGCACAGTTGCCAGAAGCCGAGCTATTGAGGAACTGCAGCCTCATTATATGGGACGAGGCACCCATGGCTCCGAAGGAGGCATTGAACTGTGTTGACAGACTCTTGAGAGATGTTACCCAGAACGATCGCGCCAAGTTCGGAGGGAAGGTCTTGCTCCTCACATGTGACTTCCGCCAAGTTCTACCTGTGATGAGCCACGGAGGCCGCGCAGACCAAGTGAATGCCTGCCTGAATAACTCCCCACTGTGGCCGTTTTTCAGACAGCTGAGCCTCAAGAACAACATGAGGGTCAACCAAGGGCAAGAGGAGTTCCAGCAGTTCCTGCTGCGAATCGGCGAGGGGACACTTCCGCCCATCCCCAGCCTGCCCGATGGCTACATGTAGCTACCTCAGATCTTTGTTCTTCCCCACAACGGTGACATCTGCAGCCACGTCTTCGGACATGAGGTGCTAACTGAGGAGGTACTGAATGGCGTCCAAGTGTTTCTACTATGGCTGTGCATTGACAGAGTGGTTCCTGTTGCTACAAAAAGTGTGTGCTTCTATGATTGCAGGCCATAAGGGCGAGAGCGATTCTTTGTCCAAGAAACGAATATGTAGATGACACCATGCCACCACGGTGTCCCACCTGAGTGGAGAGAGCAGAACATTCCTCAGCCAAGACCAGCTGGAGGAGAGCGAAGGCGATTCCATGAGTGTCTTCGTTGAGTTTCTCAACTCGCTGACTGTCGCTTCTTTACCGCCACATCCACTTACTCTCGCAGTTGGCTGCTGAATAATGTTAATAAGAAACCTTGATACCCAGCACTGACTCTGTAATGGGACCAGGTTGTTGGTGGTCAACATGTCCGATTATGTCATTGATGCAAAGATCATCACTGGGTCTTACAAGGGCGTCAGGGTCTACATTCCCAGAATTAAACTGTTGTCTTCCCTGGAGACTTTCCTTTCTCTTTCAGTCGCAGACGGTTTCCTGTTCGCTTGACATTTGCCATGACGATAAATAAAAGCCAAGGTCTGAAATTTTTTCCGCATAGGGATTTACCTTCCAAATCCAGTGTTCAGCCACAGACAGCTGTATGTCGCAATGTCCCGTGCTAAGAGCTTCGACTCTGTGTCGGTGCTGGCTAAACCATCATCAAGCATCGCCCTGCAAAAACATCACCAAAACAAAGCATTCACTCTGAATATGGTGTACCCGGAAAATCTGGGCAAACCTCTCCCTAAAACAAATGACCTCTTCCTTCTTATAAAAAAAATCTCTCCCATCAATAAAAAAAATCCCTATTCTTCAGAAAAACATTTCTCTTTCAGGTTCTTCAAAAACATCTGTCCACCTGCTCCATGCAAGTTAACAAGTGCTTTTCTGCTACTCTACATCGAACGCTTTGACCTCAGTGGCACACGATTTGCCGAAGACTTGACTTCGATCAAGTCCGTCGACTCTTCTGTGTGCTGCCCAACGACACGTGGAAGGGTCCTCGCAACTGCAGCTTCATTTTCTACAAGAGGTGCGTACATATACCTATCCCCATTTCCGCGACAGAACACACTATCTTCTTACATCATGTACACAAAGAATTAAATGTTCACTTGCCCACAAACGAATACACTTTACAGAACTTCGTTGATCACCCGTAATGCAGCCTGCATCACTTTATGTTAGCATGGTTCACATGAGGTGATGTTGTCGGTCTCAAGCCCGGATAAATGCAGAGGGAAGGTGAAGCTAACGTGCCATGAGATGCGACGTTAGCACACCATGGAGGTGTGGCAATGGTTTTAGCCCTCCATAAGGTTAGTTAAGGCTCAAAGTTCCTTTAGCCTTGAGGCTATACAATTATCATATTACTGAAAACGTTTTGTGGTTCTTTCCTGGGTCTGTAAGTTCAGTGTTGGGACGTGAGGCGTCTACAGACGACTCATACCCCGAGGGTGGCGTGTTTTATCCACCAAGTCAGTTACCATGCTGTCACCTGTAGGGACTCACACCTGCTTTGGGACGGGCACTTANTAGCCCTCCATAAGGTTAGTTAAGGCTCAAAGTTCCTTTAGCCTTGAGGCTATACAATTATCATATTACTGAAAACGTTTTGTGGTTCTTTCCTGGGTCTGTAAGTTCAGTNCTTTAGCCTTGAGGCTATACAATTATCATATTACTGAAAACGTTTTGTGGTTCTTTCCTGGGTCTGTAAGTTCAGTGTTGGGACGTGAGGCGTCTACAGACGACTCATACCCCGAGGCTGGCGTGTTTTATCCACCAAGTCAGTTACCATGCTGTCACCTGTAGGGACTCACACCTGCTTTGGGACGGGCACTTATGCGATGCTGTGGTAGGTTATTACCTGCTTTCAAACACACAAATAAATCCTACCACGAGGTGAAGTTAGACGTGGTTCCTGCTCACCCATGGAGGTTAGCCCTCCATAAGGTGAACTCAGATGTGGTTCCGGCTCACCTTCACCCTTCATTAAGGTATGGGTGCATGTAGACAGATGTGGTGCCTGTTTTAATCGTAAAATGTAGACGACTTTGAGTGCAAGTCGCAAACAAGAGTGTGAGCTGGAACACTTCGGAGGACCGACTAAGATTCTTTTCCTCAATAAGGTGTAGTGAGAAGTGCTTCATTCTCACATAATGTCTTCTCCAAGGTACTGCAAAAGGCATTTATTGCCTAAATGTTTTCTTTGCAACGAGACACATAGGAGTAACCGCGGCCGTTGTAGCCCACTGGGAAATCATTAACACCATCTCCCTCAAATAATGTAGACAGATGTGGTTCATGTCCTACACTTATACTTAAAAAAAAAAGGTGAAATTAGAAGTGGTTCCTTCTCACCTCATGTCTTATCCAAGGTTATTCCAGACAGGTTGTTCGTAGTTGCTCTATCCTTACAAATTGTCTTTGTAATCAANCTCATGTCTTATCCAAGGTTATTCCAGACAGGTTGTTCGTAGTTGCTCTATCCTTACAAATTGTCTTTGTAATCAACACAAAAGGAGAGAACACTACCATTGCAGCCCCCTAGGAAACCATTACACCGTATGTATATACTAATAACTCCACTCTTACAACAGCACAAATTTTCGCCAGGTACCTGCCTCACCCAAGGATGGTGCACCCGCGGATTCTGCGAGTACATATGTTACATATAGAGAACCCGTAATGAGGAAAGAGAGATCAGCCATCAAGTGTTAAAATTCGATAAACTAGAATAAGGTAAAATTTCTTCTGAGAGTAGAGGCAATGATAGGACACAATCGCCAAATGTATCTGAGATGTGGGCTTTCGAGTCTTAATTTTTTATACCATGATTTACTAGAAGAGAATATATGGGTGACTGAAAATATTGTGAATGTTTGTAAGGTAAATAAAAGGGCGAATATGTAATAAACTGTAAAACATATACAAGTCATTACAGTATTTTCGTATTAATAATATTTTTAGAGAACATAGTAATTGTTTGTGCAATGTGATAGTTTTATTTTACTGTCGTAAACTAAAATGAAAAATAATTGTTGCAATGTGAGTTATTTAAATGAAAATATTTCATTATAAGTCTTGTTTTAGCAATAGTCGAAGACCTTATTAATAAACTATGTTGACAAAATCAATGCTTTCTATTTTAAAAACTACACATATTTTTTTGCGGGAAAAAACCAACTCTGAGCTATAACTTAAAAAGCGTGAACCACATTTAATAAACACTACAGAAAGTAAGTCATTTAAATGTTGTCGACTTATTTTATTCGTTAGCAGCCTACATCCGATTGTTATATATGGAATCTGGCCAATTATTTATATATAGACACACATGTACAGTAATTATAAAGGTAGGCTTGTACCTATGTTTTAGTGCCTTTATTTTTCACGAAACCTGAAATAAAAGAAAAAAAAGAACGTCGAAAAATTAATTATTCTAAGCAACCTGATATTAAGATTTTTACTGTTACGTTTTAGATACAGTCATTAAGTACAATCGTGTATGAGTGTCTGCATGTGGAGGTAAGCCAAAATTGAGCATTTTTTAAAAATGAAATATTTAAAATTACTAATATTTGTTTGCACATTATATAATTAAAAGTGTTTTATACCACTGAAGGGTTCTGGGTTTATTAACAAACAGGAAAAATGGCAAAGAACTTTAGACCGAAGTAATTATTCGTTACATTGTCAATGAAGGTGTTGCCTTAGGCAACGAGAGGAGTGACTAAATTAATAATATCCTACGATATTAAAAGCTACCTATTCCAGAACGTAATTTATCTAATAAGTTTCCCAATTTATAAAGCGATAGCGCGTAATTGTGTGATCGCTATCTCCGAGTGCAAACGTATTTTAACGGCTGTAATGTAGTAGGTCTTCAGTGACTTAGGATGATTGGAGGTCAATAATTAAGTACGGTTCTACTTAGATGTGGTTGTCCTTTAAAAGAGGTAAAATGATTGTTCTTCAGTTAGTTTTTTGTATGTAAATCAAAACGTCGATTGAAATTCGCTGCAAGTTTTTTTCCTGAATATGTGACTTATATGGCATGCATTAACTACATATTTGGAACAGTGTAAGACGACGCTTCTTAATAATTGCAGATAGCCATGGAAAGTCTAGCTTTCAACTTTTTTCTTGACGTAACGTTACGTGCAATGATTGCTGGGAGTCTATAAAATAGCGGAATTTGCGTTAAAAAAAAAAAAACCCCTGAAATACTTTAAAACAGAGCATGGAAGACGCGAATAGAATGCATGGCAACCGAAGCTATATATCTGAGAATTTGCGAAGCCGGGATGTTGATCACGTTTCCAGCCTTCCTTGCTGTGTCAGCGGTTCGGATATTGCAAGGAAATCCTTACCCCTGGAGGCGAAGCAACCAGCTAGACAGTTCTCACAATGGTTGAAGCCGCCTAAGATTTTTTTCCCCCGTTTGTGTTCGATCAGAGAAAACCTCATTTCACTTGCCATATCAAAAAAATTTTGTTTTTTTATTTTATGATTTAAGCATTTAAAGAAATGTTTCCGGTAATACCGTATGATCCAGTCGTTTAGCTGATTGCGTCATCCTGCAGTGCACACTTAACATCTGCAGCATTTATATAGTATAATGGATGTTCACGATAAAGTGAGCACTCTTAAAATCAACCTACAAAAAAATCAGAAATTTATGTAGATTTACGGAAACTTTTACGGAGATGTAGATTTATTTTACTGAAAAGCACTTTCCAATGACGAATAACGGAAATTAGCTCCATAAATATAAAATACGGAAGCTCGTCGTATACTTATGGCTTCGAATTTCAGACACGAACCATGTAGGTGATACCTAAAGCGTACAAAATGCCATCTTCAGAATACTACTTGGTGTAAAATAGTAGTAGGTGAGTGGCGAACCACTCATGGAGTAACAATTCTTTGATTCCTTTTTTAAATTCCGTTACAGGAAAAAACCATCTTTATACACAATAAAATACGCTTACAACTAAAAAAGATCTATTTAATAGNAGCGTACAAAATGCCATCTTCAGAATACTACTTGGTGTAAAATAGTAGTAGGTGAGTGGCGAACCACTCATGGAGTTACAATTCTTTGATTCCTTTTTTAAATTCCGTTACAGGAAAAAACCATCTTTATACACAATAAAATACGCTTACAACTAAAAAAGATCTATTTAATCGTTACATCGTTTCGTAAACAGCAAATAAAACAACATAGCTAGCCTACCTGTGATCGCGTATAGCCTATTTTAACGTAATCAATGAACACAATACTCACAGTTAGTTAGCAGCGAACTACGAGAAGTAGTTCCATGTTTTAACTTTTTACTAGTTGTAAAGTTAAAAAAATTTTGCCACCTACAGTTTAGACTTTTTTTTTTTTTTGTTGCATGCAAATAAGGATAAAGTTCAGCGTGACTGCTAGGCATTTATATTTTTAACTCTTTCACATCATCAACTGGCTAACGCAACGTTCAAGTTTGCCCATTCAATATTCGGTTTTAATTATTTTTTTTCTTTTTGTTACTTTTCACGCTCGTGTGTCAGCTAGACGGCGATTTACCACCAACGTCATTTTAAATGTTAATTTGTAACTTCTGAAATAAAATATTTATTTACGTAGTAAGTAAAATACTTTTGTACATGTTCTGAGTGAAGTGGCATTGTTTGTTATTGCTTTTTTCTGCGTTCCCACCTAGTTTCTTGTCTCAGAAATCCTTGAAGTTTCACATAATATGCCGACCTGGGAAATGTCATGTCTCATTCTTTTGAAGTCGGTATAAATTTTAAACCTCGAATAAGCCAGTAGAAACTTCCGATGAGTGTGTTTTGTCATATTTGCGATATGCGTTGCAGTTCTAAAAACAAAACAAAATGTGGGTGTTATTAGGTATTTAGGCGATTCCCAACTTGAGATCGTAGATTTAATGTCTCGGTAACTGCTCTCAAGACCTCGCTGTTAAGAGCCGCCCAAATCTCATCAATCTTCACCAATGCACCTCTGTCACTCGTTTTGAAAATGTTTATACTGCACGTGATACATTCCTCGAATGTTCAGGAACATATTAAAACTGTATTATAACGTCTGTACGAACGATTTAATATGTATGAACCAATATATATCAAACAGTAACATTCAAGGATAAATAATTTAGGTGAAAATTATATTCTGCGGTTTGTGGATGCAGTTTCATGAAATACATTGTTATCGGCTAAGTATTGTATTTTTGTAGTTTGGTGAAGTTATGTTCATATCAGTGTACACATTTAAATTTTTGTAAGTGAGAGGTGATTTGTTCTTAAGAAAAGCAATAGGCCTTAGCAAATTTTGTTGTTACGTACTTTAAAACTGTGTGGTTGGACGCATTTTCACGAAACTTGCATGGAATTACAAGTTCTACTGCGGAGGTATGTTGTAAAAGTTTGGATTCATTCTGTTCTGCCATTGAGTTCCACGACAATTGTTTTCGATTCTTCTGANACGATTTAATATGTATGAACCAATATATATCAAACAGTAACATTCAAGGATAAATAATTTAGGTGAAAATTATATTGTGCGGTTTGTGGATGCAGTTTCATGAAATACATTGTTATCGGCTAAGTATTGTATTTTTGTATTTTGGTGAAGTTATGTTCATATCTGTGTACGCATTAAAATTTTTGTAAGTGAGAGGTGATTTGTTCTTAAGAAAAGCAATAGGCCTTTGCAAATTTTGTTGTTACGTACTTTAAAACTGTGTGGCTGGACGCATTTTCACGAAACTTGCATGGAATTACAAGTTCTACTGCGGAGGTATGCTGTAAAAGTTTGGATTCATTCTGTTCTGCCATTGAGTTCCACGACAATTGTTTTCGCTTCTCCTAACGTAACAACAACGCTCGCCATTAGAATGTGCGTAGTCTTGTATTAAAATATTGATTTGCGAGGTATTAATGCATTGTAGTCCTATTCGGAAATATTGCTAAACGTAATTCTTTGGTCATTTAACGATTAATTGAGGCGCGTTGTCCTATGTCCTAAAGAGTAAATACGCCGTTTTATCTAAAAGCATGCCTTTCTTTAACGGGGGAATATTTCAGCTCAACAGTTTTTAAAGGTGAACGTTATTCTGTTNTTATCTAAAAGCATGCCTTTCTTTAACGGGGGAATATTTCAGCTCAACAGTTTTTAAAGGTGAACGTTATTCTGTTGACTACATAATAAAACACATTTTCTTATGAGCTCGGAAGTGTTGACTCCAGTTAAGGGCATTAATTTCCGTCCAAACAGAAAAAGAATCGTGAACATCAATCAACAGTCAAAAAGTAATTTTATTTACTGAAAGTAACGTGTACGTGTTTATAGTGCTGATTACAATATTTATTAATACCTTTTTTTTATTTAATAACTATGCAGTTAGCAGATTAGCCAGCTGATGTAAACACCAGCCAAAGTCACGTGGTAGTGTTTATTTTGTTATGTACGTGGAAAGATACACAACGAAGGTGGGTAAAGTGGAAATTTAGCAGGGTTTTCAAATGTGCTCACATTTTATCGTACACAGCCTAGTTAAATACATATAACNGGTAAAGTGGAAATTTAGCAGGGTTTTCAAATGTGCTCACATTTTATCGTACACAGCCTAGTTAAATACATATAAAGTGTATCTGTAATATGTATCTTATCCCTCACATACTAGAAGTAAACGATGAATTATTTACAGCGTCTATCAAAATAATATTAAACTTTTTCACAGGCACTTGAGAACTTCTATTAATCATAGTTTGATAGTATTTAGCATATCAAAATTGACATAGTAAGTTACGTTGTGAATGGTATAGATGTGCCGTACAAATAAGAGAGTCANAAAATTAAGTGAAAATTTATTCATGCTAAAAATTCCATACATTGAAAAAGCAAAATAACATTTGCTCGTTATATTACTACGAAGTGGTTACAAAAACAATTTCACTTGTATTATACACATAAAACAAACTACAAAACGAAACATTTTGTGACCTCGCGTGATCGTTGTACAGTTCTTCCACTCGCTGTTCTGGGCTCTGACTACCGTTTACCCAGATCGTTGATTATCAGAGAGGTTTGTTGGATGGATGTGAAAACTATAAAAGAGTTTGAGAAAANTACCGTTTACCCAGATCGTTGATTATCAGAGAGGTTTGTTGGATGGATGTGAAAACTATAAAAGAGTTTGAGAAAATGCGGCGATATCAGCCTTCAAGGTCCAATTGTAAAAAGTGCTCGATGTCAACCACTAATATCATATATGTCAGTTTTCAACTTGATAAATAGTTAAAACCGAAGCCACCTAGACAATGTTCTATTTGGATAATGAGAGTCATCATTAATGCAAGTTTTTTTTCGTGTACTCTCGGTTTACAGGGTTGCGAGTTCAATAACTCTTAACTTTTCATTGTACTGAAGTGCTCTGGCGATTCTGTAGTTCGAAATGAGAACTTGATGCAATGCATTGCAGTATTGCCTCTCTGCTTAGTCGCTCTTTAGCTTACGTACCGTACGCTATTCACGGCTAACTGAGAACATTTTGAAAATAAACCTTTGAAAAATATGACTGTCAAGACCTGTATATGTTTTAGCAGGGTTACTGACTGGAACGCGCCCAGTTCCAGTTGAAATCATTTTGAAATGAAATTATTTGATTAGGGTGAAAAAGCTGAAATGAAATTATTTGATTAGGGTGAAAAAGCTGAAATGAAATTATTTGATTAGGGTGAAAAAGCTGAAATGAAATTATTTGATTAGGTTGAAAAAGCTGAATTTTAATTATTTGATTAGGGTGAAAAAGCTGAAATGAAATTATTTGATTAGGGTGAAAAAGCTGAAATGAAATTATTTGATAAGGGTGAAAAAACTGAAATGAAATTATTTGATTAGGGTGAAAACTGGAACTGGAACTGACGTTGGTAACGATGTATGGAACGTATTTCTATGTCTTAACGTTCAATCGAAAAGAGTTAGGTAAACATGTGTGAATACTGACATTCTATATTTTGCATTCCGTTTTTTTTAATGCACAGAGTTGTAAGTATCAGAAAATTTGTAAAATATTTAATTTCCTATCAATTTCACGGTTTCACGTGGCCGACGCCTGAATAAAGTTATTAGGCCCTTGGCAGTTTTAATGTTACACACGATACAAGAATACACAACGTGCATACAATTACAACTTAGAGCCATTGTTCACGATATTTTGTTAATTTTATTATCTGAAAGAGATTTAAATAAATTCCAAATAAATTTAAATACTTGCAGTTAAATGATTATTGTTTTCAAAATGTTGCACTGAAAAAGTCGAAAATTTTGGAATATGGGAGTCAAAGTTTCTATGCTCCTAATAAACTTTGCTGACTAAATCACGTGTATCATATACACAACATGATAATTAATTATCAAGAATATTTAACAATTGTTTCTCAGTTACTAGCATCCTGAATATATTTTTTAATAAACACAGATATTGCTGGCAACAAATTTTTATTCGCCCTAGAGAAAGTGATTTTAATACTTATCGTTTTCTCTTGGACGAATAAACGTGTGTTGGCATAAACATCAGCACCTATTTTAAAAGAGATTCAGAATACCAGTACCCGATTACCCATTGTTAATTGTGCCCGATACTTAATTAACATGTGTTTATGTTATAGATCAAATGACATGTAATTTATTTGGTAAAGTTTATTACGAACATAGATAATTAAGCTCCCATCTTCCGAAATGTTCGACTTTTAGGTGCTATATTTTGAAAACTATAATAATTTACTACAAATATTTACATTCATGTGGTCCCTATTATATATACATATTTTAGATAGTGAATTGAAAAAATATCGTAAAGTATGGCCTTAAGAAGTGCTTTCAAAAGTACTCATTTTACGGTGAACCGGTCATAGCAAACTTCACAGACACCACCACTGCTCGGCGTTTGCCTTCGCTTCGCCATTGGTTCCTGACTTGGCAGTCAGCCTTCCGGGCGTCCTNACGTGTGTTGGCATAAACATCAGCACCTATTTTAAAAGAGATTCAGAATACCAGTACCCGATTACCCATTGTTAAATGTGCCCGATACTTAATTAACATGTGTTTATATTATAGATCAAATGACATGTAATTTATTTGGTAAAGTTTATTTCGAACATAGATAATTAAGCTCCCATCTTCCGAAATGTTCGACTTTTAGGTGCTATATTTTGAAAACTATAATAATTTACTACAAATATTTACATTTATGTGGTCCCTATTATATATACATATTTTAGATAGTGAATTGAAAAAAATATCGTAAAGTATGGCCTTAAGAAGTGCTTTCAAAAGTACTCATTTTACGGTGAACCGGTCATAGCAAACTTCACTGACACCACCACTGCTCGGCGTTTGCCTTCGCTTCGCCATTGGTTCCTGACTTGGCAGTCAGCCTTCCGGGCGTCCTGCCCCCTTTTAACGACCACCCTTTTCCGCATACCTTTCCCCTGCTGGTCTGCTCACCCAAGGCGAGGGGGTGGGTGGAGGGGGTGGCGAGTGATTTACAACACCAGTTAGGCGGGCTTCGCGCCTACACGACCTTGTTTAAAATATTGCTCCGCCGGATTTAGCGATGCAAAGTGTGCCGTGAGTGCGATCCCTACTGCCGTTCCTCGAAACACCCCGCTCCCCCTCCACCCCTTCAGCACACGAAACACACCCCTCTCCCGTGCCAGGACTCGGATAGATGCTCGCGGTTGTATGTTCTCCTCGTTACTTCTACGAACGCGGACGGTTGAAATCGCCTTCTGCAGAGGACATACGAATACAATTACGACTAATTCTTTTTATATTTCGGAACAAAGGAGGGAAATATGTATTATCGTCTTCCCGCTGGAAACGTTACAATAATTGTGGGAGAGTGCAACTCGGCCTCTTGAACATCTCGAGGAAATGAAGATGTTTTACAGCCAAAATCTAGTGGTAAAAAACTGTTCACAAAATTTAAAAAAATATGTTAAAAATATATTAAAAGTGGTGATGACGGAAAACACTATTTCGGAAATGTAGAAAAAAAAATGGTGTGAGTGTATGTAACTCGACGCAATAAGGGCTGTACGATATTATTGCATTGTTTTCCTAAGTTATGAATTAAAGCAGCATTTAAATAAAATTGTTTTTTTAATTTTCCAATAGCATTCGATACAACCTCTGCAAATTTTAGCGGTGGAAAAAGTAATGAATATTAAAATTTAATTAATATTTTATTATTTTGTATCTATCAGACATCTTTGATCTCTTCTATAAAATTTTCTTAATTTTAAAATAAATAACAATCGCTCGAACTTCCAAAGAATGAAATTAGATTTGAGTTGATTGTTTTACTTAGTGATTTCTTTTCATTTCGTCAAGACGAAAGTGGTTTGTAAGTTAATAAAGAAAAACTCAATTTAATGGGCTAATATTTTTAAACTTGTTTTTGAGTTTTTTTGTAAAGAAATTGAGTTTCATCCAATTTTTCCACTTAGAGAGAAATATTAGGTAATAAATTGTTATTAACAAAATATCTAAGACCCAAAAAATAACAATTATTAGCATCAATTTTTACAGTTTACATGCTATATTAAACAAGCTACAGGATTGCATTTGCCATTCTTTTTGGGATGGGAAGAAATAAACCACAGAATTACTGCACTATGTAACAGTTTGCAGGTAAAATAAAAAGGGCCCAATACATAACTTTGAAAAAGGGGCGGGGGGATGGTTTAGCAATTAAAATATTAACGGTCGGCCATTACGTAATTTTGTTTCAACCCACTTTCAAGAGATATTATTGTACTTTANAGCAATTAAAATATTAACGGTCGGCCATTACGTAATTTTGTTTCAACCCACTTTCAAGAGATATTATTGTACTTTACATTAAGACCGTGTTTTGAAACATTTTACTGTGCAATAATATGTCATTCCCGCATTCATACGAAAACATTGGATATTCGTGATACAATAGTGAAAGTAAAAAAGGCCATTGAGTTGTTAAGGGGAGGAATTGACTCCTACACCCTTACATATCTGCCCCCTCACCGTAAACTCGGTCGTGAAATTAAGCACTGCGATTAAAAGAACAAAACATCGTAGGTTTTCAAAAATTTGCAGTTCAATATTGTGTATTCTGCACAGAGTTTGCATTCCACTCAGTTGACTCACCTCGTAGAAAGGAAGGGGTAAGAGGGAAGAAAAAAATTAATCGATAGGTGAAAAAATTCTATCGAGTCTGGGTCACCTGCGGGTGAAATTTCTTTTCAAACTCACCTTCATTCATGAGGCTGGCGACATTATCTCGTTTTATCGGTCTCCCTCAATTTTTTCTTCCCTCTCTACCCTCTCCTTCGCGTCGGCAGGATCATCCCTCGCAGTCAAAGGGACTGAGAGTCCCTATTACAAAATAGGACCACGTTAAAAAAGAAGGTAAGTGCGGGAAGGAGGTGNAGAAGCGAAGGGGGAGAGGAGTGAGCGGCTGGGAACGGGAGCCGAAGAACAGGCTCCTGAAGAGAGGTAGATAAACCCTCGCGGCGGCGAAGAGGGGTGAGCGCGACGAATAGAGATAAATGAGATGACCCTGGGAGAGGACTTGCTCGAGTCCCGATACGATGAAAAGGATCCCCCCCACCCCTGCTCCGTGTCGCGCGCGGGTGAAGAACGACGGCCGAACAAAAGGCTGGCGGAGCTATTTATAAAATGGTGTAAGAATCACTATGACTTTATATATCTTCCTCGAGTGATCACTTCCTCTTGGCCTCACGTCAGCTGGATTTTTTATTTTTTTGGCGAAGTTAACCTCCGTTGAAATACCACTTAAAAAATTACCGTTCACGACTGAATTATTTCAAACTGCGCCTCCTTGTAAACAGAACAAATGCTCCAAGTTCCTAGGGACGCCAGAAAATTCAGTATTTAAAGGTATATGTTAAAATTTAATTGTGTGTGTCATTATATATATCTTCCAAAAATTGTCTATTATAGCAATTGTTCTTGCTGCTAAATCCTCGTTGTTAAGTATTTCAAAACCCTTGCTTTCAAAAAAATTCTAATTTTTTACTTACGCTCTTCTCACTCGTACATTTTCTCCTGTGATTTTTTTTTAAATTTATTTCAGGAAGAGAGTATTGTAAAACTGATTTTCCGGATTTTCTACGAAAAAGTCCGTTGCCCTTTAAAGATCTAAATGGGATTAATATTTCCGTATTTTTATAGAAACGCCGATTAAAATTTTAATCACTGAAATATTATTTTTGTATGACTGAAGTACTGTAAATTTATAACCCCATTCCTGACGACATGCACAAAATAATATTTCATATACAACAAAATTTTCTGTCGAATTCATAAAGGTAACCAGAAGTGGCAAGCTGTGTATGCTTTTATAAGATGCATCAGAGGAAAACTTTATTCCCTTTTTTTAGTATACAATATATCATTCGGATAAAGACAATCAATGTTTCGCTTAGTGACACGCCTCAGAAAAGGCATGAGTTTAAAATCTTAATCAGCGANTTCGGATAAAGACAATCAATGTTTCGCTTAGTGACACGCCTCAGAAAAGGCATGAGTTTAAAATCTTAATCAGCGACATAGAGAGTCTCATTTGCAACGCAAATATGCTTCCCTGAGATGGCTGACGTCACTGTGAATTACATATATGAATTTTTTGTTTCATTTACTTACACTTCATTAATTTTCGTTCAATTGTCTGACATTTTTTTTTACATGTGCGTCACAACACACTAAACAAATACTTAAAAAAAACCCTAATTGAGTTTTCCTGTTTTTTTTTTAACACATTCGTAAACCCGACGAAAAATGTTTCCATAAAATGGTTTTACTGAAGATANAGTTTTCCTGTTTTTTTTTTAACACATTCGTAAACCCGACGAAAAATGTTTCCATAAAATGGTTTTACTGAAGATATAGAAATCAAGTTTTTAACTCTCTTCGCAAAGGATCGAACATTTATTGACAAACTAATATTCAAACAGCTAGCCTAAATATCAAATGTAAAATATATATTCTATTCGGTATTTCACATATATCGCAGAATTTCGCTGCTGTTCTTGTTACACACACATTGTCTGGGCTTGAGCCACATCAATTAATTTTCTGTCGACATTTCAGCAGTAATTTTATCTGCCATCTTCAGGTAGAAATGTGTTGTTCAGACACTTCTTCCTGAACACGGCAGCTACAATGACTGCCGAAATATCGAGAAAGAATCATTAGACGCGGCGCAAGCCCAGACATTTTTGGTTAATTCGATATTTCGTTTCGTGAACAATATAACATTATGTCGTTTTCCCAGATTATGCTAAGGAAATCATTGGAATGACTATTTCCAGGATGGAAACTCGGTAATAATATGTGAACTAACATGATAAATGAATTCTCTTGACTCTAAGCAAAGAAAGGGAAATATTAACTTTCTTGATTTTCTTGAACGTTCTGTCATAAACCAAAAAAACCACGAAAATAAATTACGATAGAATTTGGGTGGGGGGGATAGAATAACCGCAAAGAGAGAAGAGAAAATAAGTTTTATTTAGGTGGGCCTAGTTAAATCACAAATAACTGATGGTACTTTTAATATAATACATTTACATTCCAAACAGAGAACCGGATTTCTGTACGTACTGAAAAGAACAGAGCAATTTCAAGGTTCTGCATTTTCAACAAATACCATAATATTTCCTGTCGAATTACAACGGGGAAAAATTATTTCCCGCCTTTTTATACCTTTCCAAACAAAACCAATGCTAATGGTTGTCAGTACCATCACCGCTGAGGACACAAAACTATACTTTCTGAAATTCTACCATTGGTTCTCAAGACTTTCTACTCATGTTGCACCGCACGAGACTTTGAAACATATATAAAACACACTTCTTAAGACTTGGCAACAAATATTGTCTAAGGAACATAATATCGGTGATCGGAATTCGGCACCAAAACTGCCGAATTTTATGTCTGATACTATTCACTGTACATATTTATAGCCATGATTGAGTAAATAGTAATTTTGTAAGGCTTAATAAGTTTACTTCTGACAGAATACAACACCTAAAAAAAATGTTTGCACCACACATAATTTGGTAGTACGTGAAGGATATTGGTTGGGACATAAGGCGTATTATAAAGAGAAAATGGAATTGCAGACATGATATTCTGTAGAAACAGTATTTATTACGGTTTATTCGACGTTTCTTCACACTTTTAGAATCAAACAAATGAATACACACTATCCATGTATGACGTGTTTGGTTTTTTCCTAGCTATGCTATGTACCACAACCGTTTTATACTTCTGTTAACGTAAAAAAAAAATATTTTTTATTAAAGGGAATTTTTAATGATGTTTAATATATTAATTATAATATTTCATTGGTTATTAATATTAAATTTACCAGGGAGAAAATAGGTGTGTTGGTAACGCCTAGTAACAAATAGTTCATATGTAAAATTTTATTACACTGAGTGCGCACGAAAGTGGTGCGATGTCCATATGGTGTACCTTCCCAGACTTATTGTTTGCGTGAGGCGGAGGAATATGCTGGAAGTAGAACTTTAGCAGGGCTTCAGAAAAGTTGGAAGTAACAGTGAATGAACGTTATACATCACACACTTTCACTTACGCCGTGAGTAACCGAATAACTCCGTAATCCCGGTGATGTAAAACTTTTCCTTACATGTGTTTTATGTACACCCACTCATCTGTCAAAATCAATTATGGTTAGGAGAATGATTTAGATGAGTCGGGCACAACAGGATCCGGGATAGGAGACAGGCGCCTGCCGGCCGCCATGTTGTGATATCACCCAACCGCCATCTTGTATGTCAGTAACACTGACCTTGACTCTGTGCACATAATCTTAGATGACCTTGAACCCAAAATAATTCTTCAATATCCCAAAAAAATTCCCAAAAATCCCTAAATATGTTTAAAAAAATTATTTTACCAATTTACAAAAATTTGAAAAAAAAAAGATATTATGTTTTTTTTAATTATTATTAAATAATTTATTTTATAAACCTTCATTTCTTGAGGTTCCTCCAGCACCACGTCCAGCAGACGACTGAAACCCACCAATTGCTATTGGCTGTTTAGTTTGTCAATTACTTATGTTCGCTCGATTTCCACCAATTTTTCTCATTGGTTAATTAGTTGGCAGGCCTCTACCCCCTCACACATACTCATTCCATTATTAGCAGGGTTTTTTTTTCATTTGTCATTTGTTTTCATTTTTAGTACCTAGGTGGCACTAATGTATTAATCGATTTTGCCACCAGGCTAGCTGGTGATTTAGTCAAAAGGTGGCAGTCATATATAGATGGTGCTGTAGGCCAATTACTCATATTCGCTCGACCCCATCCATGACATGACATATCTACTGTCCATTTATTTTTAGTTTCGCCCACTAGAGTGGAATGATAACTCATGTTTTAACCACCAGATATAATTTACTGTCGACAAAAATGCCATCGACCTCTACTGAATGGTGACGAGTTCATGTAAATTGTCATATTTAGTTTTTTAATTTATTTTTAAATGTAGTTTTTTTAATTAAAATAATTTTTTTATTTGAAGCAAGGTTTTTTTAATAAATAAAATAAAGAATTTTTTTCACAAAATTTATTTAGTTAAGTACGGCATGATTAAACACATACAAACCTGTATAAATTGCAATTTTCGGTGTTCACCGCTCGATGTCNTTTAGTTAAGTACGGCATGATTAAACACATACAAACCTGTATAAATTGCAATTTTCGGTGTTCACCGCTCGATGTCAGCAACGTCGACCCAGGAATATTGCAAAAGGCTAGAAAACTCCACTACTTGACATACGACCATACATTACATCGTTTCAACCCCCTATCGACAAAATAGACATGATAAAACATTGTATGCAAGATCTTCCCTGCGTAGAAACCCTTATAGATAGGAAAATTATTCAGATCCTCGAGAAATTAGGTCCTACGAGCATAGTTGCATATNTTTAGTTAAGTACGGCATGATTAAACACATACAAACCTGTATAAATTGCAATTTTCGGTGTTCACCGCTCGATGTTAGCAACGTCGATCCAGGAATATTGCAAAAGGCTAGAAAACTCCACTACTTGACATACGACCATACATTACATCGTTTCAACCCCCTATCGACAAAATAGACATGATAAAACATTGTATGCAAGATCTTCTCTGCGTAGAAACCCTTATAGATAGGAAAATTATTCAGATCCTCGAGAAATTAGGTCCTACGAGCATAGTTGCATATNCTGCGTAGAAACCCTTATAGATAGGAAAATTATTCAGATCCTCGAGAAATTAGGTCCTACGAGCATAGTTGCATATAAGTCGCACACGAAAGAGTTCGGGGCTCCAATTCGCTGTAAATGGTTTCTCGAAGATGCCTTTATGTTTGGAGATGCGCACCAGGTCACCAACCTTGCGTGGGTCCCTCCTCTTCGGAATAGCGTACACGGCTTCTCGCAGCATGGAGTCGTCCTTGATATCTTCGGGTTTCATGCACGTGTTCTAGTCCACTGTAGAGTTATATTCGCGTACGACTTTTGGGAGTGTATATAACCACTTCTAGTTGCCATTCGCAGCGAAATGCCATCACATCTTGCCCTTTAGAGTCCAGTTGAACCTCTCGCCGAGAGAAGCTTTGAATATTGATGTATGTGGGATAATTATTTTTTTTATGTTTCTTCATCAGGGCCTTGAATTTTGTATTGCATAATTCCTTGTCCTGATCGGTTTGGAGATTATTAGGGATGCGTCCTTAGCACAATACATCCGAGATGGCCTCGGTGACATGTGCATTCTTCAACTTGACAGGCTTGGCCCAGGTAGATTTGCTATATGCATCGATTACGATCAAAATTTATTTGTAGCCCTTGTTGACTCGATCATACGGTATCATATCCACGAGGTCGTTTATCCCACATATCACGACCTTGTGGCGATAGTAGTTATGTCTCGCAGATATGTACAGTTCATTGGCGATTCCCGATCGACTCTTTTTATGTAACAACCCCTCTTTCAGTTATTCGATGATTTATTTTACCTCGTTAGTGCGAGAGTAATTTCCAACACGTTGTAGAGCGAGCAATAGTTGCAGCATATCGACCAGCTCGTTCGGGTTGTCGCAGAATATGTAGTCGGTGTTCTTGACGCCATCGATCTTTTTCAAACCTCCGCTACCAATTTTCAGTGCTAGGTCACTGAAGAGGACTGCCATAATATTGATTTTTTGTGACCTTTGTCCTTATTAAAACACCTGTCTCAGGATTGTTATCTTGGTAAAGTGTATGCTTGAGTTCCCGCAACGTCTTGTATTCCAGCAAGTCGGATTCTGTAAAGTCTCTGGACTCCTTGCGAAATATAAGTTCGTAAGTCTCGGGGGTTCCACGGGTCTTGTAATCGCCTACATGGATGATCCCACCAGGTTGAAACTCTATTTCATCAGCACCGAGGAACCATTTATCATTATGACTGCATACGCCATATTTCGTATACTTTTTGCGAGATGTATACGATCGTAGGTACCAACAAACCAGAGCATTGTGTTTGAAGACTCTCTTCTGTACCTTTTTCTTGTGCGGTAAATCTGCATCCGTTTCATCGTCCCGATCTCTTTGTACGTCATCATTTTTCCGCTTTTTCATAGGTTGAGCAGTAGAATCTATTTCAGTCATCATGACAATGAGTGCTCCATCTCTCTTCGTGAGCACTTCGAGACGACGAGTAACGGGTTTATAATTTTCTTCATTTATAAGATTGCGTGAAATGATGGCCCTCTTGGTAAGTAAAAACTTCGAGCGAACTGTCTCGCAGTCGGATGTAAGTCGCTATAGTCGGTTCACGACTGGAAGAGACTTTCTTGAAGCCCTGCTAAAAATCTACTTTCAAGCCCATTTTGTATCCTTCCGCCAAAGGTAAACAAACATTGCCATGTGGCAGTCACATGGCAATGTTTACATGCGATGCAATGTTTACATTCCACTGTGTGTGTGTGTGTACATGTGTTCGTACATGCACGTACCCATTATAAAAGTCATGTATATATTATTAATCAATATTCCACAAGTAAAGTTTTTAATCTTGACAATTTCACACAAAAGAATATGCAATGCAAGCGAAAAATATTTCATTCTATAAACCCAAAATGTGAGTATTAAAAATTTGATGTTTCGTGTGTGTGTGTGTGTG
>NQII01000863.1:372889-449909 GCA_002778355.1 Clitarchus hookeri
CCCATTTGTAAGCGATAAATTAATAATTACGTTAAAACTTTGGAACTATTTACTCTCTTTGTGCTGGCAACCTGACGGCATAACTGTATCCGCGCTCGCCGCTGCTTGTAATGTTATATGCATGTAGCTAACGGCTAGGGTGTTTTTTCAAATGTTGATTTTCAAAAGTTTCTTCCCGTCGTGAACCGACTATAGCAATGTCCGACATCGCACTGAATAAAAATAGTTACTGTTTCTTTCTTTTAATGGTTCAGTCATGCACATCCACGAAAAGACTTTCGATCTTGGCGAAGCGTTCGCTGCAGATATCCAATATGCCACTGCTCTGGTTCTGAATATTAGATTTTATGGCGAGATGGGAAATCGAGGAAGAGAATGTATGCTCAATAGAATCGTTCAGCCCTTTCAGATTCTCTTCATTTTGTGCCGATGCCACATTTAATCTGTCGGCAATTTGCTTTTAAAAACTCGTCATATTCTCTTCCATGGTCATCATATCGTGGAAGATATCGGTCTTCACACATACCATCATCGCCCCGAGCTCGCACAGTATTGTTAGGTCAACATTCTGCGCAATTCCGAGATGTTGGCCTAACAGTATCAAGGACGAAATGATTAATAGCAACATCCTCGGATCGTTTGGGTTCTCCAACATTTCGAATAACTCTTCTACCAGCATCGCAGGTTCCATCGTTCTTGGTACAAGACAACCTTCATCTTCGTCTTTGTCAAGAGGTATCTTGAGTCTACTCTGCCCGAATTTAGATATGCTGTAACTCATTCTCGACGGTCGATGATGAACTGATCGAATCCCTGTCGGCACCGCCCATTATATAAGGACCAATTTTTAAATATCGTCAAAAATCCGTACTTGTCTTTCCAGCACACAGCACACAAACGCTTAAAATCCAATTATGTCATGTCTGCGTTTACATGATCGTCGTAAACATGTCGCAAAGTCATAACGCCCATGCAAAACAACACCAACATATATGCATTGTCACAGATGAGCTGTATGGGTATAGGCAATAAGTATGTCCGAAGTATACACAGTCCACCTTTGCATGCTGTCAAATGCTATGGTACTCCTGGATGCACTTTTACTTCTCGCAGGCAATGTTATCAAAGATAAATTTCGCATTCCGCCTGATACTTCACGACCAGCTTGTATCATGCTATCGCCGAGACAAGACTGTCAAAATACTGTCCTGAGCGCAGATGAGAATATATAAATATAACTGTTCACACACTAGTTATTCGTCTTCGAGCATCTTGAACTGCATGATGTACTCTCATCTACAAAATTTACAGAATCAAATTGGCTTCGTGCTCAAAGATATCGCAGTGTCCTTGGAAGGCGGTGGCAAAACAAACACGCTCCTTCCGCCCCCATTATTCGTGTAAACTGTTAGACAAGAAGAGCAAGAAAACAAACACACGGCTTACCAATTACTACCACGGACTGGTGTGGAACGACGGCAAGATTTAATATCATCAGGTGGGACATGTGCTGCGAGATTTTCATGATGCAGTACCCGAAGGCTCCGATTTATGTAGCAAAACCTGAATATAAGAAATGTCCTAGTGACTTTTGTAAATTTTAAGTGGAAATTGTCGACCTGCAGGCCGAGTATGGATGTCCTTTGCTTCGTGAGCTGACGAAACTATACGGTGATTCGCATCGTCAAGTCTGTGACAGGTCAGAAACTGACTGGACCTGCTTACTGATGAATGTTCAACTGCTGTGCAAATGGTGCGCCTCGTATTTGGACTGGGAATCGACTGCCTGCAACTAGACGTGAAGTCCCCTGATCTTCTCGAAATATGGGAGAATTTGGTTTTTCATATGGTGGCATCGCTTTTCGAAATCGATATTATTATAAATAAGTGGGAACAATCGATGAACTCGTTTAGTGGACACCTAAAGGTCTGATCGTCACTATAACTCTATTCTGCCCTACGAACATTTACACAAGTACCAAGTCAGAATACGGTATCATGGAGTATATTATAGTTTAATCGCAGGAGATGGATATATGTACTACTACACCGAGACCTGCGATATCAGCGGTATGTAGCACTGGCGATTCGCACATTTTCCAATCATCTACGAACCACCATAATTTAAATCGGAACTGTCCGGGAGCATTGGCATGCATTGTGTTCCACATGATGCTGCAGATGCAGCTTCCCTGCACTTTGGACCAAATCTTCACCCCATCACAGACTCATGCTATCATCCACGCGCCAGACCGTGCCGTGGTTTCGCTTCAGGCGGGACACGAACCATCCGCCCACTCCCAGCAACCTGGATCCAAGAAGGATGCTGCCAGCCAGACAACCAGGCGCCACCGAGTGCATCCATCGCCGACGCAATGCACTCGTGTCAGTACCCGTCACGGATGATTCTGCTTCCTGTTCCAGAGATGAACCTGCACCTAATCATCGTCGACCAGCAATATATACTCCCGAGGCTCGTGATGCTGGTTCTGCTACCAGCAGACCAGGCGGCGATGGGCCGGATGCTGGTACTAGCATCGTAGACACATCGATCAAAGAGGAGACAAGTCTACACTGCAGTGATAGTGTGATGGGCGTTTAATCAGATACAAATACTGCTGCCGCTTGTGTCGAACGTCTTCGTAGTGACCCTGTGATTGGTGCGGCCCTTCGTAGAGCACTGCTGCTTACCGCCACACATGAATTGCTCCGTCTTCTAAGATATGCGCGAAAATCGTAATTAAAGAATTGCATATTAAATTAATATGTAATTTGGACTCTGTTCAAAGAAGATTTTAAAAAAATTATTGATTTATTTTTTGCATATGTATATTTAGTTATCTGTACAATACATTTCATGTATAAAGAAATTTAGTTTTTATTTATCCCCCCAAACCAATCTTATGTAAAAAAATATTTTAAATAAAAATAATTACATTTAAATAAAAATTAAAAAAATTAAATATTACTACTTACGTGACCACGTCTCCATTCCTCCATTCCGTATAGGCAGAAAGCACTTTTTACCAATAATAAATTATCTCTGGTGGTTGAAACATGATTTACCAGTGTGCTGTAGTGGGCGATACTAAAAATAAATGAACAGTTGATACAGCAGGGCGTGGAGGGATAGAGCGAATATGAGTAATTGGCCTACAGCACTACATATATGATAAAAATATAAACAAATATGTCTCCCACCTTTTGACTAAATCACCAGCTCGCCTGTAGGCTAAATCGATTATTAATACACTAATGCCACCAAGGTGTTGTAAATGTAAACAAATGGCACAGGAAACAAAAAAACAAGATACCTGCATATTATGGGATAAGAATGGGTGAGGGGATGGAGGCCTACCGGAAAATTAACCAATGAGAAACATTGGTGGGGATCGAGCAAACATGAGAAATTGCCCGACTACGCAGCCAATAGCATGTGGTGGGTTAAGTCGTCTGCTGGATGTGGTGCTGGGGAATCCTCCAGAAATGCAACATTATAAAAAGATTTTTAATAAAATTTTTTTTATGAATTTTAATAATAATTGTATGCTAAATTTTAATAACCTTTTTATATTTCATATAAGTTTCCAAAATAAATTTTAACTTTTTTCATATTTAGGAATTATTTAAAAAAATTTTATNTTTTTATATTTCATATAAGTTTCCAAAATAAATTTTAACTTTTTTCATATTTAGGAATTATTTAAAAAAATTTTATAATTTCTTTGGGTTTAAGTTTATCCAAGGTCACCAGCATGGGGACAAGGTCAAGGTCATTGGTCAAGGTCACGGTCACCGACATCCAATATGGCGGTTGGGTGACATCACAACATGGCAGTCGTCACCTGGCTCCTATCCCGAATACAATTTCCCGACTCTTCTAAATTGTTCTATTACGGCTGTTATGTGTCCCTTTCATATCTCAGCCATAAAAAAAGTTCACGCACAGGAATTATGTGGGCGTACTCATTCATTATTTGGCTGCACTAGGCTACGAAAACTGTATTTGTGTCTGATAGGCTGTCGCATACTTCGGGAAAAATTCCCGATTGGCTGGGCTGCTTTCTGGCGAATAAGTTACCAGATGCTGATTCNGGCTGTCGCATACTTCGGGAAAAATTCCCGATTGGCTGGGCTGCTTTCTGGCGAATAAGTTACCAGATGCTGATTGGCGAATGATACTCCAAAATTTCCCTGACCAGTGCGGCCATTTTGTTGGCATGTGCGGCTGGAGTTCACGTAAAAAAAAAGGCTGTTTTCATGCCTTTATCCTTACGTACACTGTTTCTCAACCGTTCATGTTAAGTTGAGAAGTCCGGAAGACGCTTAACAGTGAGGTCATCAGAGCCTGTGGGAGTGAAGCGATTTGTAAACGGGAGCACCTTGAGAAACCCCTCCAGCCAACAGCAACGCCCGAACACATTTTCAACGCGAGAATATGGTGCGTGCTCTAACAGAAGTTGAACGACAGTCCTCAACCGTCCGAGGCACAGTTTGGCGCCCATACCATACCTCCGCCATAAAATATATCAATACTNTGAACGACAGTCCTCAACCGTCCGAGGCACAGTTTGGCGCCCATACCATACCTCCGCCATAAAATATATCAATACTGCCGCGACTGGTTCAAAATATAGCACCGAAATGTCCAAAATTTAAGAATATTGGAGCCGAAGTTTCTATGCTCCTAATTAACTTTGTCAACTAAAGCACGTGTGATGTGATTTATTTCATATACACAACATATTAGCTAAGTATCAAGGCTACCTAACAATCGGTACTCAAGATTTGGCATTCTGAATCTATTTTGAAATAGGTATTGATGTTTTTGCGAACCCAGTTTTACTCGTCCGAGAGAAAATAATATTAATCCTAGCTAGATACTTCGCATCCGTTGCGAGTGCGGAAATGTGTGAAGGTCACGCATGTGACCCAAGGGCGGGCGGCGAGCATGAAGATCAGCTTGCACAGGCTTGCCGCCTTGCGTGACCCCGCGATGAAACTTTTGCGGCTTGCGTTTCTGACCTTCAGCTGATTGGATTTCCGTGTTTATCTGAAACATTTTCTGGTGGTTTGCTGTCCCAGTTTCTCTCAGCGTGACACGGGATGCGTCGAACTTTCCAGGTCCAGCCCGGTTGGTATAAAATTGCGACGGACCTCCGAGCCGGGGAGTTGATGAGCGGATGAGTGGCTGGAGTTTTGGCGATAGACGACGAGCAAAACGAGCGGCGAGATAAAGTGACCAGCGGGAGGAAAATCTGCGACTGCAAGCGTAGGCGCAGTAAAGAGTACGACTAGCAGGTCACACTTTTCAAATGGGTGAATGAGTGAACGACAATACAAAAGATGGCAACACACAGACTGAAAGAGCGTTAATGATTACTATAAGGAAATTGTCTGTAACCAAACACAGGCTTAAGGAAGGACATTAATAAGAGTAAAAATAGTCATAAGATATTGCGCTCACTGAGAAATAAATAGTCATAGTGGAGTTAGATAGATGTATGCTGTACATATTAGCTGTGTGAATAAATTAAAACGGAATTTAGTTCTTTTAAATGTATTAAGACCTACATATGACATGATCTCAGGTACGTCTCTCAGGAGTCTTTAAACAATATTAAAATGTATTAGTTTCTCTTGGATTAAAAAAATTGTTTTGGGAGAAATATCAGTAAATATTTTGAAAGAGACTTCGGGTACCAGAACCCGAGTACCCATTGTAAGATATCCTTGCTACTTATATAAAATGTTGTTTATATGAAATAGACCACATGGCATGTGATTTATTTGGCAAAGTTAAATAGGAGCATAGAAATATGGTCTCCCGCATTTCGAAATTTTCGACTTTTCGGAGTAATATTCTGAAATTAATAATCGTTTGACTACAAATATTTTCATTTATGTGGTCCATATACAAGTCGCTTTCAGATAATGAAATAAAATACTATCGTGAAATACGGCCTTACAGGGCCCACCCCCCTGGGGCAGTTATCAGCGTTTTATGCCGAGAAGCGTGAGAGCGATAAGGGCTACTCTGCCAAGCACATAAACTGCACCATCGCCACTATGCTCAAGTCTGTGAACTGGCGCGCAGTCATCTCGTCCTCTTGTGTGTACCTACGGGGCTTTCAGCAGGGATTTTGAGTAATTGTTATATATGTTACGCATATATTTTGAGAGACAACACATTTATAAAACCGTTTTTAACTACATCTTCTACAAAAAAATTCGGGACCACCCAGTGAGAATCATGAATTTCATATTACAAAGGTTTTTTTCGAATACATTCCACTCAGTGTACTTTTTAACTCTTTCTAGCTTGTGTTCTATAAATTGCTTTTTAACCTATGGCACATTCTGTTTCTTCAAGACACGTGTTTATTGTTTTAAGCCAACTGCGGTTGTAAATCGTTATACTTATTTGATTTTACAATTGATGAAAGTCATCTCACGTCGTCCACTTGTTCCGTTTGCGGGTCAAGTGTAAGTTTTCTTGCGCATTGGTGCATCGTGGAAAGGGGATACGCATATACATGCAGTAGCCCTTGCATTGTTCTTTATAGAGGATCATTAAACGTTTTGGGTAGAAACTATTTGTTGGAGTGCTGTTAAATTGTGTTCCTAATGTGCTTGACGTCTTGAAAGCGCTCAATGGCCCTCGTCTGAAGTGTGTGTTCTGTACGTAGAACAGCGCATTGGACGCTCCTTTAAAAGATAAGTAGCAAAATGTGCATTTGAAACACTCTGCAAAGCACTTCAAACGCCAGGTTGGCGGGAGCGTTAGTGCAGCTTACAATGGAGCAGCACACGCGACTGTGTAACATCTCATTAGAAAGTTGTACCCGCGCAACCAAAATTGTCAAAACAAGTGCAATATATACTCAAGAAAGATTAAAGCATATACATATTTGATAACATTTTAATTTTTTTCCTATAAATCACGTTTAAATATGTAAAAATAACAGTAAATAAGAATATAAATATTCTTTTAATTTTTGTTTAGTTCTGCATGTATTAAAAATCAAATTTTTTAAAAACAATACTAGGTAAAAATTTTAATAATTATTCTAGTGTTATGCAACAAAGACTAGTAATATTGTTTAACCATATTATTAATAATATATTATATGCACATTCGTTTCAGCCACGAAAACTATAATTTACATAACTGAAATTAATGTTCATGAAATCAATTATTGGATATATTTTTAAACGTTTGTACCAATATTTTTTTTGCATACAACCATATTATGATTGCCTAACTTGACGGTTTTCTTGCAACATATGATTTCTGAAGTATCCAGAATCAAAATACGCTTAAATTGTGATGAATATTCAATCATATCAACTAATACATTAAAATATTCAAATGACTAGTCCATAAGGACATATTTTACACTGTTCGAAAATATATGCATTCTTCTTTCGCATGAAGCAGAAATCGTAATTGTCTCCTAATTTTGGTAGTGTGTGTACTAATTTTTTATTAGTTGTGTATGTTTTACATTCGAGTGCAGTGGTCCACTGGACGTTTATCTTCTTCTATCTTGAATAATAGGGGCATCTGTAGTGTAGTGGTTAGACTACCTGCCTCCCACTTATGCGGACAAGGCTCGATTCCCGGCGGGGTCGTCTCCAGATTTCCGCCCGTGGGACTCGTGCCGGACGATGCCGCTGGTCGGCGGGTTTTCTCGAGGATCTCCCGTTTACCCCACCCCTGCATTCCGACGCTGTTCCATACCCACCTCGCTTCACAAGATCTCGATTAAACATATGGTTGTGCTGAACTCGTCAGGTATATACTTCCGTGTGGCCGAACTTACGGTTTTTTTAATAGGAGGAATGGTTTGTATTTTAATACTAAGCGCGGTGGAGTTTTCTGGAGATATTTAAGTAGGGCCACTGATTTTTCGCGAATAAATCGGAGCACACAGTAGAATTCAATACTATACATGCACCTCGTATGTTGTCATACTTCCATTGCCTGCTGGTGTAATTTCCGCATTTGACCGAGCCACTCATAATTCTGCAACTCCAACACTCTACCTTCGTGATTCGTACGCAAACAGTTAACACAGGCCAGAACATTTTTTAGCGAATCAAAGAAGCTGGACGACCCTACAGTGCTTTGGACTCTATCATGTCTCGAAATCTTTTAGCGAAATATCACTACCCCTATATTGAATGGTATTTCGGAACGTTACGTTCGTAGCGAGCCCTGGTAACCGAGCGTGCTGGTGTCGTTAAATCGATAGCAGCCAACTCAGCCAAACAGGCGGTGGTTGGGTCGGGGGAGGGGTGGAAGTATTACCCACAAAGCCTTCAGGGGCGAGGTTCATAAAGTGGAACAGGTGGTCGGTTTGGGGGGTTCGAGAGGGAAGAGGTTGGAACGTCAGCGCAGGCAAGAACCCTAACTCGGACATCCTCGTCGCGGCAGGGGGTTAGAATTTCTCGCCCACCCTACGCCTCTTCAACCCTAGCGGTTACGCATGTTTGATCGCCGCGCCCACATGCGGGCGGTGCTCAATTGACAGAGGTAACGGCCTCCGCCCTTCACCACGAACCCCCCTAACAAACAGTAATTACTGGGGGTATGTTGCTATTAGCGAGCGGAAGAACGCTCAGTGTCCATCCTGTGGTAGACTTCGCCTCTGGAGCTGCTCGTCAAAGCTGTCGAGGTTAAGTGGCGTGCTGCTCTTGTCGCAGGTGAACTGACGAGAGTTCGGCAGTTGTCCCTTCTCCAGTTACTACAGTAATATCGGCGGTGATATCGACGGTCCACTGTTGATCGAACCCTTTTTTTTTTCAAATCAACGGTTGATGAATGCCACTGCCCTTATCTGCATAATTTTTAAGGTGCACACAATCTGGAACATGCCCAATGATGTCAAAATAGTATATTCGCTGCTTCTCTACACTCTCTTAAATCAAACCTCCTGAAAAGACACGTCATTTAAAACGTCTTCGGTTGTTTCCTAAATATGCCAAATTTTTCGTTGAATTGAAGTTTTGCTTTTTTTTTTATTAACAAATTATAAAATTTCCTTTATAATTCGTATGAATAAAAACAGAAGGAAAATAGGTGTGTTGGTAGTGCCTAATAAGAAACAGTTCATACGGGAATTTTTTTCACACTGAGTGTGTACGAAAGCAGTGCGTTTTCCCTATGGTGAAATTTTCTAGACTCGATTAAGCTTGGTTTGAGTTAGGGGGCGGAGTACTCTGGAAGTAGAATAAAGCAGGCCTTTAGATAATTTGGATGTAATCGTGAATGAATCATAACAGTAGTTCCATCTCGTAACATTGACTTAAGAGTGTTTAGTAAAAATGTGTGAATAATGATACAGTTCCTTCTGCCTTCTGTTTCTCTTTAATGAATACAAGTGTAAAAACAAGAAAATTATTCAAATATATTTTCTGTTCTCACAATTTCACCGTTTGACTAGCCCGACGCATGAATAAAGTGATAAGGCACACTTCAATGCCAATGATACGTTTGAGAGGTAGATATTAAGCGGATNAGCCCGACGCATGAATAAAGTGATAAGGCACACTTCAATGCCAATGATACGTTTGAGAGGTAGATATTAAGCGGATCTTACAAAAGTACTGAGTTGACCTTGAACAGCTTAGAGGAATGATACTGTAGAAAAGCAGAGTAACTTTATCCTGGGCGTTGTTTTTGGTCAACGAACACAAAGAGAAGTGCGCGGTCCCTCCTCCGTCCTGGCTCAAAATAAACAAAGTATACAGAATTAAAAATCACCGGGCGATTCCATTAGGTGGGTGTAACTACATTTTAATTGATATGTTTATTATGCTTTAGTGCAGCTGGTTTGTGACCAGATCGTCTCCTCCCGTGCCTGATCAATAAAGTACAACGGGAGACATCTTACTGAGCGATTCATTACAGAAGAGTGCACATCAGGTCTTGATCTTACATTCTGGCTATTCTCATGGCCACACAGGCTGTTTATTCTGTCACATCAGTCCTTCGATGTGCATGCACTCTTTACCAGTCTATATTCTCCAAGGCTTGGTCGCGTGAATCTCCGGGAACGGGCCACGTTTCTAATTGTGTACTACACGTGCTACGGAAGATTCGCTATTGGCTGGGCTGCAGGTTGGTGACCAAGCTACCAAACGCTGACTTCTTACGGCGTCCCGACATGTAGCTGGCCAGTGGCGCTGGTTGTGGCTTGAGTGACTGTCACGTCTTTATTCAATAATATTTTGTGGTCCTGGCTTCTGATGTTTAGTTTTTGCGGAACCGATTGCATAATTGCATTTGGCTGTTCAATCGCCAAAATCTATTTTCTTTGTTTTAAAAATATTTTATGGTAAGAGACCTGCAAAATTCATGCTATAAGGCCACAATTTTTAAATAGAGAAATCGCTTTAAAGTAAACTATGAACATATAATTACAGTGTCCGTAAACAATTTCTTCGCAATATTATATTTACTTAACAAAAAAATGGATTTGCCGTCGAGAAATAACAGTAATGTACTTGAGGTAAGGAAAACTAGGGAATAAATAAGCAGTGTCGGTTATAATTTGAAGTAAAAAATTCCTAGGCTCTGGCGATGTTACTTAATTAGAGTTTACCGTCGTCTGTGTGTGAAGGGATTTGGGCGGCTCTTAACGGCGATGTCTTCAGAGCCGCTGTGGGTGAAGCGTGGTGAGTATGGAGCAGCGCCGCAATGAAAGGGGAGGGGGGGGACATCCCCGAAAAAAATGCGCCGAAGAGCTGGATTGTCCGGCACGATTTCCACATGCGAATTAACGTTGGCAGGAACAGATTATAATGGATTTTGGACAACCCACGTGTATGTTCTGTATGTAGGTATGCGTGTATGTGTATACACGCTCGTTTACATAAGAGAAAAGTAGCTTACGTTCATAGGTATCTTTCGTTCTCTCCTACCTCCATCCCGGTTGACAATACTGACACATGACACTCATTCGCCAACTTGTTAAAATAAGGTATGAGAGCTACCATTAAGTTACCCGGCTGGAGGGACTATAGCAATACGTTAGCAGCCGTGACACGCACCTTACGAAATCTTCTATTCAAATATCTACATTTTATAGTGATCAACGATTGAAATTATTTGTGTTTTGGAGTGGCATAATGCTCTCTACTTCGGGGCAGTGAACCGTGAAGATAATTATGACTCTTATCCCCCCCCCCTCCTCATTTGATTTGACTTGTACATCAGCGATGGCAGCGACACGTCAAACGTCGTATCGTGTTACAGCAGAACCAGTGGCGTGGGATGATCTGTTGCAGGGTAAACTGCAGTACTGTACCCTGTTGCTTGTTAGTTAACACTTCCACCACTAAAAATAAGCTCGGAAGCTTCTGGGTCCCATGGTGCGCGCTTTATGAGTGGTCGGAATGCATTCAGTTTCCCTAGGCTGCGCGGTATTAACTGGCAGCAGGTGCGTGCACATAGAGTGTACAGCAGTGAGCAAGCACCAGTTTGCCTTGCAACAGTTTACCACACGCCACTGGGTAGGACCTGATCTAAATGAAGTGACTTGTATAGAACGTCAGCTCACTCCTGAAATAGAGAGTTAAAATATAATACAGTGCTGTCGTACGAATCATACTCTCAACGCGGCAGCAACCTTGTCATTTACATAAAACACTTTACAATACAAAAAATCACAGTTAAATTGGCAATTTCAAAAATTATTGCCAAGTTGTTTTGTGTCAAATTTAAAGGACCATGAGTTCGCCCCCATTGTGTGATTAATAGAAACTGCATATTCGGCTGGAAAGTCAGTCAGGTACAGTGCGAATGTATTTATTGACAAAATTAAACATTACAATAACGTGCATGTGTAAAACCGGATTAACTAGGATTGAAAGCCTGGCCAACACAGGCGGGAGCTGGACACACTCGCGATGAAAATGTGTTGACAGTTTCCCTCTCTGATTGGGCGGTCGGGACGCGGTATGTCCTGTGTGGTCGAGAGCGCTGTGCTAAAATATCAAAAAGCACTTCCACGGCTTCGTGTGTAAGTGTATTGTACCACCAAATTCAGCCACGTCGAACAACCCTTATCTATAAATCCGTGTTTACGCTAAACTGGTTCTTCCTACGGAAACAACAAGGAGTTATAAACATCGCTATTTAGCCTACCTTTGTCTATAATTATATAACCAAGCGTATGCGATGAGTTATTCATATTATTAAATAGTAGGAATTGGAAAAAAAAAATTATATTTCTACTAGATGAAACGTTCTACCACAATTGGCGAAAATCGATAGTTATCGCCGATACATAACCTAAAACTACAATTTCTGTACGACATTAACGTCCGAAAATGGCGGATGACGGGAACTATTACATAGTTAATGGACCCAATAAGTGTGACGTCACACAACGCTGCTGGTTCCAAACATGCTTTTGTTTACCCTTTTGTTTAGATGGTATTGTACTTTGCGGTAGACTAATAATTACAGTAAACAACAAAAGTGTCAATGTTGTCTTTTTCCAAAGGTAGTTAAAACAAATAAAACGTAGATAAAGCCAATCTTGGCTAGTCTGTTATGTTTACGTTTTTATTTAAGTTTAAAATTAGAGAGACTCATAAACTTACGCGACAGCATTGTGCAGATTCGTATATTTTATCAGTAGAAATAATTTCCAGAAACAAATATGCCATGTGTCAGAAACAAAATATTTAAGCANAAATATGCCATGTGTCAGAAATAAAATATTTAAGCAGTACTTGATAACTTTCATTTTCAACTTTGCAAATGCGTTGCGTTTGGAAACATATTTTTTACCCCCAAGTAATTCAACCAATGTTTGTTCACATTCATTTTCGTNCCGTACTTGATAACTTTCATTTTCAACTTTGCAAATGCGTTGCGTTTGGAAACATATTTTTTACCCCCAAGTAATTAAACCAATGTTTGTTTACATTCATTTTCATGACACGTGCATCACCAATAAAATTCGCAGTTGACACGTAAAATGTACTTTCTCCGACTACTACATGACCGCTTGTTAAAGTAATTTGGAAAGTTAATTTACTAGTGCAAACTGTGATAACCAGCTCATGAATCCAGTGTTTGTAACAGTAATTTACAAGATGTAAATAAGGCCAATCACTGTCTACTTGGGCGGACTCTTAAAGTCGGGGTCATTACACATGCGAGATGTCACAGTTTAGACACGTTTTCTTACCGTAATCTGTTGCTATGTTTAATGATTATTTAATGAACACTGATTCCAGATACGTTATTTTGGTTTGCAATATTTCTTTACTCTATCCTAAATAATCAGGATTTCTAGTCTTAAAAACACGTTTCCATTGAGCTAAAATTTCTTATGCTTTCTAATATATGTAGGTCTATATGACTATTATATATGAAAATAATATATACGGTTGCAGCGGAGCTCATGTCACAGGAAACCAGAATTACACATTCCAACATACAGACACATAAAACCAACCAAGAATAGTTGCCAACATGTAGGCCTAAGTAAAGAACACAGAGAGAAATCCGTAGAAGGAATTCTGTCAGTAAGCGACAAATTAACAAAACAAAAAGCTAATGATAGACACAATAAAAACAGACAAACACAGTGGTCTTCTTGCAACTGAACGGTTCCTTCTGTAGAATTCTGTGTGTTCATGTACCTGTTGACAACTTTTACTGTTTGGTTTTGTGTGATGTGTGCTTGTACGTGTAATTCTAGTTACCCGCAACATAAACTCTGCTACGACAGTGTACATCTAAACCAATTTATTGTTTGTTTCATGTGTCACTACTGCAGATTTGGCGAATACTCGAAACTGTGGGTGATGATGACGATGTCACTATTGTAAACATTATCACCAGCTTGTCAAACTACTTACCAATGTTTTAAAAACAAGTAGGTCTAATGCGAAAGTTTTCAAATGTTACTTCCAAGAATACATGTCTTCTCTATAATTTTCTTTAATTTTATTTTATTTTCTGTATTTTGGTCTGTATTCTTCATATTATTATCTATACATGTATATCGGTACATTGCAACCAATATATATTTGACAATACCCAGTATGTATTGGTACCCAAGAAAGAAATATGCAGGTTATTATAGAAGTAATGAAATGAACATGTGCAAAATACTCTATCCCCCATTTAGAAAACGCAACTATGATATGATTGTAGAGAATTATTTCAGTTGTTGCAATCGTCTTTTTAAATCAACTTTGTAATTGACTTTACCCAAATATAATTAAATAAATGAGGTGAGGGTAGACGTAATTGCCCAAACAGTGCCTCTCCTCCCTTCCCCAGGCGGGCTGCGGCGGGCGTAGTGGAAGCACACTTGCCTTCCACCANCATGCGAGATGTCACAGTTTAGACACGTTTTCTTACCGTAATCTGTTGCTATGTTTAATGATTATTTAATGAACATTGATTCCAGATACTTTATTTTGGTTTGCAATATTTCTTTACTCTATCCTAAATAATCAGGATTTCTAGTCTTAAAAACACATTTCCATTGAGCTAAAATTTCTTATGCTTTCTAATATATATAGGTCTATATGACTATTATATATGAAAATAATATATATGNTTAATGATTATTTAATGAACATTGATTCCAGATACTTTATTTTGGTTTGCAATATTTCTTTACTCTATCCTAAATAATCAGGATTTCTAGTCTTAAAAACACATTTCCATTGAGCTAAAATTTCTTATGCTTTCTAATATATATAGGTCTATATGACTATTATATATGAAAATAATATATATGGTTGCAGCGGAGCTCATGTCACAGGAAACCAGAATTACACATTCCAACATACAGACACATAAAACCAACCAAGAATAGTTGCCAACATGTAGGCCTAAGTAAAGAACACAGAGAGAAATCCGTAGAAGGAATTCTGTCAGTAAGCGACAAATTAACAAAACAAAAAGCTAATGATAGGCACAATAAAAACAGACAAACGCAGTGGTCTTCTTGCAACTGAACGGTTCCTTCTGTAGAATTCTGTGTGTTCATGTACCTGTTGACAACTTTTACTTTTTGGTTTTGTGTGATGTGTGCTTGTACGTGCCTAATTCTAGTTTTCTGCAACATAAACTCTGCTACGACAGTGTACATCTAAACCAATTTATTGTTTGTTTCATGTGTCACTACTGCAGATTTGGTGAATACTCGAAACTGTGGGTGATGATGACGATGTCACTATTGTAAACATTATCACCAGCTTGTCAAACTACTTACCAATGTTTTAAAAACAAGTAGGTCTAATGCGAAAGTTTTCAAATGTTACTTCCAAGAATACATGTCTTCTCTATAATTTTCTTTGATTTTATTTTATTTTCTGTATTTTGGTCTGTATTCTTCATATCATTATCTATACATGTATATCGGTACATTGAAACCAATATATATTTGACAATACCCAGTATGTATTGGTACCCAAGAAAGAAATATGTAAGTTCTTATAAAAGTAGTGAAATGAACATGTGCAAAATACTCTATCCCCCATTTAGAAAACGCAACTATGATATGATTGTAGAGAATTATTTCAGTTGTTGCAATCGTCTTTTTAAATCAACTTTGTAATTGACTTTACCCAAATATAATTAAATAAATGAGGTGAGGGTAGACGTAAGTGCCCAAACAGTGCCTCTCCTCCCTTCCCCAGGCGGGCTGCGGCGGGCGTAGTGGAAGCACACTTGCCTTCCACCAAAGTGACCCATGTTTGTTTCTCTGTGAAGTTGCTCACCGATTTTCACAAATAATAAATGTGCTGAATTATGCTGCTGGCTGGCATGTTTTCTGGAGTTTTTCCTTTTTTCCCCACCCTTGCATTCCAGCACTGATCCATATCCTCCATACTGCACCCTAGTTGGCTTTCAACAACTTGGTTGTTACAAACCACCTAGACCTCTCAACTCCTCCCTTCTTAAGGCGATGGAGGCCAAGGTGGTGTAGTGGCTAGAGTATTCGCTGTTTTACGAAGGACACTTCATTTTAAATACCCATGATTCATCATCAATATTAAAATAATAAACATATGTCTAATTAGTATTGCCCTCAAAATGAGAAATTCAAACTGACCACATCAATTATTTATTTAACTTAACATCTTGTCGATAGCAGGTTAATTAGAGAATGGTACACCTAGAACACAATGAAGGGAATTCAAGGAAAAATTGGTCATTGCCTTTATTAATGAGTCACCCCGGTTATTGTCTGGAGTGAGTTCGGGAAACCATGGAAAACTCAAACCAGGATGACTACATTAGCTATTTAAAATATGAGAACTGATTTGGCTGCATATTCTTGTATTGATAAACAGCTGATTTCTTGTCACTGCAACTCTACTAGCTTCGGGAGAAAAAATTATAACTCTAAAGTTTTTTTATAAGGTCTAGCCTTGTATTGGTTTACGAGGTGATTTTCAATTTATTCCCTTGCAAACAGCAATTTTATCACCAGGAAAACTAAAAGTGATGCTTCGATCAGTCATTCACGTTTTTGTTTACCTTCACTTTACTCTTAACTTTCACAGCCTTATATATTAATAAATGAATTACAGAAACTCCTAAACTGTAATAGCAAATCGACCATTAGAAAAATATATAAAAGCAGTTTTATAAAAATGCATGTCCGCAATTACAGGCCAGTCCTTAAATGCATGACAGGTTAGTATTCGCAACTCTACTTGCAAAAGTTAATCACACTGGAATTGTTTACGCACAAACTTATAAGGATAACATATCACTAAACACATCGTAATGCAATATTTACCTTTCTCGTATGCATTCACGGTACACCCGAGTGAACTAAAAACTATTATTTTCGGGATTGTGCGCCTCTGGACTCGCATGGCCCGACTCGTACGCATTTTCACTCATTAATATTAATTTTCTTTCGTAGCCGAATAAATCAACAATAGATAGCAGTTTTAAGACGTGTTTACCACAAATTCTCATTTCACAAACGCAAGAATAACCTAAATATAAGGAAAATTTTTAACAACTAGCAACTTCTTATGGCACTCGCAAGGTCATTCAAAGTAAACAAACAGTAGTTTGGAACCAGCGGCTTGTCGTGACGTCGTAACTAATGGTGTATATTTAATGCACATAGTAGGTAATTCAGCAAACCCAGTTTTTATTTAAGTCGTGTAATATTCTGAACCTAAGAGAACACAGTTGTTACTAGAAAAATAATTGACCGTTTTAAGTGACCTACGACAGTGATACGTGTACTCGAAGTGTGATGGGAGAAGTTATTTACTCTAAATACAAATCAGTGATTTCAATCAGCATAATTATTTTATTCAATCGTCAGTAAATGAGATGTTATCTACTGGCGAATCTATNAAATCAGTGATTTCAATCAGCATAATTATTTTATTCAATCGTCAGTAAATGAGATGTTATCTACTGGCGAATCTATTGGATTTCTCTGAAGTTTTTCCAAATACGCCAGAAGGAAGAATACAGGACAGCTGGCAGGTTCACGCAAGAAGACGACGGTGCTGCCCTCAAGAGGCGCGGCGTGATGGCCGCGCCTTGTCCGCACGGCCGCGATTGCTCAGACGAAGAGCTTTGAAACTAAACTCGTAGCAGCGCAAAAAGTAGTCTTCACAATTACAAAACAATTACATTGTTAAATCTTCAGTCTCTCCTTGCCACATAGAGCTCATAAAATTTTCTGTAGTAATAATAGTTTTCGCTTAAAAAATATTCAACTTTAAGCTGTATTGTTTGTATTCAGAACATTACCGAGTAAAAGTTAATAGGGGAGGTAAAGTCTCTATCGATAACGGTAAATAGTTGAAGGAAGGACTTAATTTNATTACCGAGTAAAAGTTAATAGGGGAGGTAAAGTCTCTATCGATAACGGTAAATAGTTGAAGGAAGGACTTAATTTTGATAAAGCGCCGCCCGCATTGTGACCTTATTTTCAGTGCGACTGCATGTTGATTCTTGGGAAACATACAGAGCAGAGCCACGAAAAATGTCTGAGGGAATACGTGTTGAATATGGCTTTAAAAATTATTTCACTATATATTATAAAATATTATATTATTACTTTATAGTGTAATATTATTATGTCATGTTGTTACAGCTTGAGGTCTATGATTTATGTGCCAAATATGTCTGCAAAATTATTACTTCATTATATAATAATTTTATAATATAATATATTTATATTTTATTATTACAGCACGAAGACCTATTTGCGATTTCCAAAGGACCGAAACATGAATGGCACACACAATCAGTCGTTTGACAGCAGTAAAGAGAAACAGAAATTACTTCGTTACTTCACAGCTGCCGACAATGGATCCACGAATGCCAACGAGATCATCTTAACAATGTATTTACGACAACATGGTCCTGAGTGCATGGGTAGGATCTGTCGAGTGTGTTCTAAACATTTTGACCCTGCAAGCTTCAGGAATTCTAGGTTCCCAAGTCAGAGGTGAAAGTATGATTATGGAAGAGTTCTTACTCTTCGGGAAGCATTATTAAACAAAATTAATAACCATGCAACAGCAATTCTTCGGCTCTCAAGGCTTTACTGTCAAGAGCCGCCCAAATCTCTTCACTCAGTCACAGCAATCCTAAAAACATATTGCAAGTTACCGTAAAGAGAGCACTGAAAATCCTTCGCCCAGTGAGAGCGTTAAATACTTTTAAATCTGCGTGCACGTAAGTTTCCTAAATATGCATTGCTGTAACGGCAGTGTCAAAAGAACCCAGCTATCTTCCACGAACTAATTTGACGATGTTTACTTACCATATCTCATGACTTTTTATACCTCGTACCACACAAGCACAATATTCGTTCCTTCCTTATCACTCGTAAAAGCAGCTTTTGTACTCTTTTGTCCTTGAGATGTATGAACAATCACACATAACATCAATGTGTTAATGCGTCTTGCTATATGGGCATTTCTCTGTAAACTGGGCAACAGTACTAAGAAAACTGTCTTGGCAACTTTTTTTGTTATATATCAAATAAATATTATTCAGCGAATACATAACCACTTATTTAACAATAAATGGCAGATGAACCAAACATATTTCTGTTATTTCAGAATATATTGACAATTTTCTAAAAATTCGATACGGAGGACTGTTGCCTATGGCAGGGGACTGTGTAGATAAATGAAAAATACTATTTCAGTACCAAAATTAAATCTTTTTTTATTATTATAGAAACTTTGGAGCTTAGGAAATAAGTAATTAAACAATAAAGATACTAATAAAATTAAGAGTCATTTAAATATTTTACTTATACTCAAATTGCAAATCTGAAATCTTAATGTTAATAAGTATCAATTAAATCGCATAGGTACAAAAAATATGTAAGTACTTTGAGTTTTAAGCTACAGAAGCAGTCTCATTATAATTGTATATTACTTCAAAATATAACATAAGTAGGCAAATAAAATAATATCAAGAACTTGGTCTTATTTTTTTTTTAAACATTTACAGGTGAATCAAATTTGTAGAACATTCTAGCCCTTTTAAAATTACATTTGTATTAGGGAGTTTCTGTATCACCTGGTCCATTGTAACATGTGCCACGTCGTTTTGATAAAATCTAAATGTTTGGCCTTTATTATCACAGAGCTTTAGGAATGTGACACGGATTTCGCCATCTTCTTCATCAATCATGTCAATAACCCTCACATATCTATATTCTGTATATCTAGAAAACAATTTGACGAGGATGTAATCACCAGTGTTAACTGCTTTCACTGCAGCAGAACTTGGTCCAGATTAATCTCAGATTCTGAATCTGTGAAAACATCATCCACTTTACGTTTTGGCTTGTCTTCATAAATAATGTTTCCGATATTAAAGTGTAGACAACAATCATTGTCACAAAAGCAGCTTAGATGTTTCATCACTATCTCAATCGAATTTGATCTTATACCCAAAGATTATAGAATTTTCCAGCGACTTGACGCACTTTGAGGGTGCCAACAAACTTTTTCACCTTGGTTACTTCTCGTTCGATTTCAGCACTCATTTCTTTAATTGCATCATCTTTTATAATACTTAAACTAATAGCGAGACATCTCTCTTCAATAGCTTCTACAAACTTCTCTAGATTTTCGACATCACCTCCAGCAGCAACCACAGCATCTGCAGTTCTCTTACAGGTAGTGATATTTGCCAATACTTTTTTGTTATTACGATACTTCTTTTTTTGCTTCCCGGTGTTCTCGCGGAGTCATATTCGTTACGAGCTTTCTAGTTCCCTTTTCTTTTTTCTTAAGGTATTTTTGATGTTCTTTTTCTCGAAGTTCTTCCCTTTCCTGCGGATAGTTTTTAATGCGCTCATATCTCTTTCGCTCAGCTTCTCTTTTTCTTTTTAAAATCTCTTCTTTAGTGAGTTTTTTCTTCCTTGGCGCCATACCGAAAAGATAGGTGTACCTGAAACAGTTGGAAGCAATATACAAAGACAGTCCCCTGGATGTGGAAATAGTCCCCTGTCCTGTACAGGGGCAGTGGACTGTTGCCAGGGGACTGTTTAGTTAGATTTCATTGAGAGGTAGCACAAAATGTAATTAAGTCACATTAATTTGCTGTATGCAGGGATAATTGATCTATTAAAACAATTTTAAGTTTGTATCGTATCAATATATAACATAAAAGGAAATAAAACCAATCCTTACCAGTGGACAGTCGGCTGTCAGGTTACAACACGTGATCCACGGAGGAACGCTCGCGCAGCACTAAATAAAATGGCGTCTGGGCGTCAGTGGTGACAACCGCGCAAACTTCAGAGCGTTTGCGTTTCGATACACGCAGCAACGCAACTGTCTAACAATTAGACTACGTTGCGCGTAATTTGAAATATAGACAGGGGAACTGTTCACAAAATGCGAAGACAAATTTTAATTAACTTTTTTTAATATTATTAAATAACATTTGTAAAAAATAAGCAGGTATTCTTAACAAACGATATAATATTGTTTAAACAATAAAAAAATTTGATTGAATCTTATAGTTTTTGTCATAGTTCATTTAATCTGAAGTGATTATACTGCTTCGGTGACACGTCAGGGGACTGTTTTTTAAGGAATATTATAACGTTTTTGATAAGAAACAGTTTATTTTAATGGATATTGTACACTGAGCACAGGTAGATTAGGTTATTATTTTTTAAAGTTATCTACGAAATATGTAATGATCCGTACTTTTGTATATAATATTGGCCTGAGACAATGAGTTGCCCAGTTTACAGAGAAACGCCCATATATGGCTTGTTACAAGCCGTTGTTTTTAATACTCATTTACGAAATTGTCATGTCGTACTCACTGTTAATGACCGCACGTAGAAAATTTTATCCCTACTTATTAATTGGCGAACGAGATACATGTAGGGCCAATGCTTTAATGATTAATTATTTATCTGGGGAAACATTAGACTTGCATTTAACTTGTGTCAAAACTCTGGTCTCGTCCCGAGCGTTTTGGTTTGCGATCAGGGATCCAGTAACTAAAATGTTTCTTACAGCAATGTGAAATCAAAACTAATTGGAATGATTGAGAAACCCGCTCAAATTTAAATTTGTAATGGAGACTTTCATATTCAGTTTTTCACTGTAAAGTGAGCAATTTTAATTCCCTGTTAATTTTTCCTGTCACCCAATTTCTATTTTCCTTCCGCTTTTTAATATGAACATTTCCATTTGACTAATAAACACAGTAACCTCATTTCATCAATCTCCAAAGCTAACGTCTGAGTCTGTAACGAATTATATTTGTTGGAGACTAATATATTTTGGGAGGGCCATAAAAAGTGCTGACTTTACCGTGAATAGTCCATATCAAATATTTTATTGTCTTAATCAGTTGTTTTGTAAAGGGTGTAAATGATCACTGTGGAATGATTTAGAGTATAGGAAAAAAAAACAAAGGAAGTCATGTAGATGTAAATAGTAAGCGATACTATTTTATAGGGACGAAAGGAAGGCATATGCATAACCGAGATGGGGGGGGGGATAGATTTTTGTAACTTAGTGAGGTAGAGGGATAATTTCTAATAATAAGTTTTGTATTATTTTGTATATTTTTTCTTACATCTTCCATGCCTTAAGTAGGTAGTTAGCGGCAGTATGGTAACAATGCATACCTTATTGAACACTTAGTGTCACAAATATTCTTTAAAGCGATTTTCCACTAGGTTATTATTATAGTGGATAGTCTTGCCAAATCATTGTGCTGATACGTGGTAAACCTATAGCATAGTTTGTTAACCGTGATATAAGTTTACAGCTGCTTGTCACAGTCAAATGAGAAAGGCAGTCGGCGATATGGCCGTCATCTTATCTCGTTTAGAAAGTTCCAGAGAAATTAAATTATGGAACTTGAAACTGTGCATTCTATTCTCTTTATTAATTGTACATGTCGATTTACATATAAGTCATGTTCATATGACTACTAAATGTGTTTTAAATCAGAGATTTATAAATGTATTTGTTAAGCAAACTGTCAAAAATATCTAATGCAGATGCGTTGTATTNTTTACAGCTGCTTGTCACAGTCAAATGAGAAAGGCAGTCGGCGATATGGCCGTCATCTTATCTCGTTTAGAAAGTCCCAGAGAAATTAAATTATGGAACTTGAAACTGTGCATTCTATTCTCTTTATTAATTGTACATGTCGATTTACATATAAGTCATGTTCATATGACTACTAAAGGTGTTTTAAATCAGAGATTTATAAATGTATTTGTTAAGCAAACTGTCAAAAATATCTAATGCAGATGCGTTGTATTNGTGTTTTAAATCAGAGATTTATAAATGTATTTGTTAAGCAAACTGTCAAAAATATCTAATGCAGATGCGTTGTATTACAGTCAACTGCGCTATTTTTTTAACGACCTGATCATGGTTTATTTACAGTATTACAATAGAGTTTACATTCTGAGTACATTACCCATTATTTAAATTTATTTTTCCTATTTCTAAATTCTGAAATACTTTATTTTTTTATGTATAGCGTAACTGTATTCACGTAGATAGAAGGTAATTAATAAAGGATATAGTACAAATAAATGCAAGAGACGTTATTCATATGTCTGTATTTTGCTGTCATAAAAGATATGAACTGTGAATTATATTAATAACATTTTTTTATATTTATATGCCTCTTCCAATTAAAAAACGCAATATATTTACTAGGAAATTGCTTAACATTTATTTTCGGAAGTGCAGTGGTGTCGATGTTACTTTACTAGAATAACACATTTATTTTAATATGAACCTGATTTAAACGTAATATATAAAATAGCACGCGTGAAAGTGGACAGCTAACATTTTCGCAACAATACGTATAAACTCAATAAAGCCATGCAATTTATTGCATCGTTATCTCTTTTATGCGTGTGTTGCGCATTCATTACTTTCACCAATCAACAGGCTGTTTAGTGAAAATTAAGAAACGTATCGCCTTCTGGCTAAAAGATTTTGAGAATTTGGTCTTTTCTCGAGATGTTTCGCACAATAAACCCAACTTATCTCTTGAAACAGCAATATTTATCGCTTTGCCAAAGTTTTGCCNTCTCGAGATGTTTCGCACAATAAACCCAACTTATCTCTTGAAACAGCAATATTTATCGCTTTGCCAAAGTTTTGCCTCAAATGTCTTTGAAAATTTGCAACCTTCTTCTTAATTAATTTTTCTACAAGAGACCATTCACATTTAAGTAGATATATTTACATCCGCATGACCATCGAAGAATCAAGAAATAAAACCAATTTTTTTCAAATGATCCCAGCTATTAGTTTGTATACTATGACGAGTTAGGTTTAAAACTTGTCCTAATCGCGTGCACGGCTGAGGAAACAAGAAACGGCCATCACGCCACGCCNATGACGAGTTAGGTTTAAAACTTGTCCTAATCGCGTGCACGGCTGAGGAAACAAGAAACGGCCATCACGCCACGCCGCTAGATACCAGCACTGTCGCTCTCCGCACGTGCGGCTGTGTTGTGAGTGTACCGCTGGGCTGTATTTTCCTTCGAGCCTATTTCGTATTCTCCTTCTAGCGTATTTTGTATTCTCCTTTTAGCGTATTTTGTATTCTCTTTATAGCGTATTTTGTATTCTCCTTCTAGCGTATTTTTATTCTCCTTACAGTGTATTTTGTATTGTCATTCTAGAGTATTTTGTATTCTTCTTCTAGTGTTTTTGGTTTTACTGATATGCCTGTGCAATTCAGCAGAAATACGTTTAAATTTCACACATATAAACACATGCGCTTTAAATTTATTAGGGACTTATTTTTAAAGTGGTGGCCATACAAATATTTTAACTCTATTTAATATATCAGCCACAACTTTGAGGTGAACTCCGACCAAATTGTGTAGGATAAAAGTGGCTATTACAAGCATCATATACGCCAAGAAATTGCCTTTATCAGCCATTCTATGAAAGCACCACATGAAGAAATGAAGTTCTTATGTCATTCCTTGAAAACAATCGACCGATTCTTACCAAATTTGGCAAGCAGGCAGTACTGCAGCAGCGATGTAAACTTGCATGTTTTATGGGGGTGAGACATTTTTTTTTTTTTTCAAAATTGCAGTAAAATAGTTATTTTAGCTTGAATTGCCGTATCGTCGAAACCATATAATAAGTTTCAAATAAACTTTGTTCCAAGGCTATACAACTATGAAATATGTCTTCCCGGAACTTCGTTTGTCTGCATATGTTGAGTTAGCAATATATTAATTAGTAAAAATTTCAAATTATATCTCGGGAAATGTTAACCGATTACTACCTAATTTGACAGACATGTAGGGCTGTGGCAACTTATGCCTACTGGTTTGTTTTAAGAAGGGTTGGCATTTATTTTCAAATTGGTGGCCACAGCCATTTTTTGCTTAGTATACCATTTTGTCTAAACAATGTAATACATTCCGTCGTAACTTTGTATCCGAGCCATTTTGTATGATAGTCCCACATCAAAAATAACTTTTTTGCCATGTCTCGGGAAAGAATCAAATTCTGCGGATAAATTATACTGTGGTAGGCCGAATTATTTTATATGTTACGAGTGGGACAGGCACTTATATTCATAATGGTGGCTATATAAACAGTCTAGCTTAGTATGCTATATCTACGAAATTATTTAACAGATTATAGTTTCATTTTATATACTGGCAGTACATATGATAATCATCAAATGTTCTAATTGATACCCTTTTTGTTCTCTATTTGAGAAGATTGTCGCATGGAGTTATGGAGGTATTATGCCATATCTCGAGAACCTATGAACCGATCCTCAACAAACTTTACATGCGAGAAGTGATTTAGTAGGGAATGTAAACTTACATGTTGTAGGTCCAGGAGGGCTTTTTTTAATGACATTAATATAGTTAAATAATATCAGTATTAAACTATTCAACAAAATCATTTCGAAATTTGTACGCTAACAAACATTTGCCGGATTTTTTGTAAAATAGTGGCAGGTGAGATAATGGAACATTTTTCCATATTTTCGGAACTATTCAACTAATTTCCATAAAATTTCGCACACCAATAGTGTTTTAGAAGGCCATGTAAACTTAGGTGATTTAAATAGTATCAGCAACTGATTTGCAAATAGCGACAATTTAAATATATTGATAAGTTTGTCATGAGTATTAAACAATTGAACTAAATTGAATCAAACTTAGTATGTTTACAGTATTTTCTAGAAGCATCGTATACAGAATATATTTCTAGGCAATTTTGTGAAATGACACCAAATAAGTAGGTAAAGTTCTTATGCCATATCTCGGGAACCTCTCAACTGATTTCCACCAAATTCTTCACACAAGTAGCGCTATGCTAGACCATGTAAACTTGCGCGTTTTAAGTGGCTCAGACTCACACTTACAAAATAATGACCCTGTAAATATTTCCTTTAAGTAAACCCTAGCGTTCAAAACATTAACCTGATTACATCCGGAGTTGAAGCTCCGAACCCTACCTTCGTAATGCAGTTTATTTCACGCTAGCTCATGGTACGATGCTTTTTCGCTTCGATTCCCGGGTACGGCACGTGTGTATTCTAATCGTCTCACTACTGTTGCAGATGTTTCTGGTTCTATCTCTAATGGCGTTGCTTTCAACGAGACGTCATANATTCTAATCGTCTCACTACTGTTGCAGATGTTTCTGGTTCTATCTCTAATGGCGTTGCTTTCAACGAGACGTCATAGCCTGCCTATCATCTAAGGTTTCGAGCACTTCATAAAAAAAAATATCTTCGCCCACGTAGAGGAATGTATGTTTCATTGGTTACATAAGTAATTTCTTGTTTTAAGTACTGNAAAAAAAATATCTTCGCCCACGTAGAGGAATGTATGTTTCATTGGTTACATAAGTAATTTCTTGTTTTAAGTACTGAGACATAGTATAAAGCATATGTAAATGTCTTACAAAATATAGAACCAAATAGCTGTCTAATTTGCCTCCAATATTTCGGCATACATCGATACTAGNTGTAAATGTCTTACAAAATATAGAACCAAATAGCTGTCTAATTTGCCTCCAATATTTCGGCATACATCGATACTAGATTACATATATACATGCATATATAGGTATGTGTTGTGTTTGTAACTGTATAAAAATTTTGTGCGTAATATAGTCATTTGAGGCCGAGAAGCGCGGGAGCTACAAGGGTGACACTGTCACACGATTCAAGTGCGCCATCGCCGCTACGCGCTGAGCTCTGAACTACAGTTTTCTCGTCTTGCTGCGTTTACCTGTGGGACTTCAAGCGTCGGCCCTAACATTTTACAGGCGGGATATCTGCAGCAGTGTTCAGCGCATGCCCCTCGACTACTTTCGCGTGTATACGACACGAACATATCGAGATGCCACGCTNTCTGCAGCAGTGTTCAGCGCATGCCCCTCGACTACTTTCGCGTGTATACGACACGAACATATCGAGATGCCACGCTTTGAAGAAACGTGTACTGAGCAATGCTGGAGTTCTCCGGAACGACGTTTCTAATGAGAGTGAAGCCTCGGAAGTTACCGACAGGCCTTGCCTCAAGTATGCGTTAATTTTGAAGATAAGCACGCTTGTCGCACGTTTAATAGATTCGTAATAAAAGAGGATTTCAAACACACACCAAATCAGTTAGAGCGCCACGTATAGCGGGCTAGTAAGATGGCATCACATATCCAATTGTATAGTCTATTTGTTGTTTCTTCGCGCTATTTTAATCAAACTGACGGAAAAAACACCACGAAACAGATATTCGTTTGTTTCCTAAATATGCCTTATATCACAAACGATTTGTGTTAATGGTAACATGAAAGTACTAATTTTTCGTTAAATTTAACTTTAACTTACATTTCATATATAAATAAATCATTACATTTATAACAAACACGAATAAAGAGAGAGAGAAAAAAAGGCGTGTTCGTAGTACCAAGTAAAAATAATTCATACGTAAAACGTTATTACACTGAGTGCGCACGAATGTGGTGCGTTGGCAGTCTGGTATGATTTTCTAAGCTTTGTTTACATGAGACGGAGGAATAACCTGGAAGTAGAACTTTAACAGTGCTTCAAAAATGTTTAAAGTAACACTTAATACTTTAAGGGGGTTTACGGCAGATTTAGCGTCAAACTTTATGTGGTTCATGAGAACGCTGTATAATATTAATTTCTTCACCTAGTACACTGAAGAGCCAAAAGAACTGGAATAGCGGTGCGTATGCAAATAACAGATCTATGGAACCAATCAGAGTAACCCGATGCGGTCGGCGGCTAAATCGGTTACTGCAGTTACAATGGCTGGTTATCAAGATTTAAGTTAGTTTGAACATGGTGTTATAGTCAGTGCACGAGAGATGGGACATAGCATCTCCGAGGTAGCGATAACATTTGGATTTTTGCGTACGACCGTTTTACGAGTGTACCGTGAAGATCGGGAATCCGGTAAAACATCACATCTTCGGCATCGCTGCNTTTGCGTACGACCGTTTTACGAGTGTACCGTGAAGATCGGGAATCCGGTAAAACATCACATCTTCGGCATCGCTGTGGCCGGAAAAATATCATGAAAGAACGGGACAAACGACGAATGACGAGAATCATTAAACGTGACAGAAGTGCAACCCNGGGGGGGGGGGGTTTCATGATTTTAGGCATGTGTACCAGTTTTTGATTCTTCAGTGTATATATCTTCCGAAATTGAAGGGTATTTGATAGTTCAAATCTCCTAATTCACTGTTTACAACATACATATGAAATTGTCAGTTTGGCTTGAAATGCGACGAGTGGTTTTTGGGTAATGACATAGCGCCGAAAATATTTGAAAACCTGCCATTCTGAAAATAACAATACTGCACTAGCGATAGCTAAAAATGGTGTGTTCACATAGTTAAGTAGTTAGGTAAGTACACAATGTTTAATGAAATTTGGTTCAGGTGTTCAAAAGTTTTTGAAGGTAGGGATTCACTCACAGACCCACAGTCAGATGAGCTGATAAGCCTGCGTCGCCTTATGGAAGCAAGAAAATTGTCCACGATTTTTAGTTAATGATGATTTCTAAGGGCAGAGTGCGTCATTCAAAATTGCACTAAAAAAAAAGATTTGGTTGTAAAAATTACAAAATGTATGCAAGATGCAGAAATTTTCGATGAGTTTCGTCACAAATGCCATACGTGCCTGTGAGAAATTGAAAATATTTTACGTAGGTAGAGATTCGTTTCGACGAAAATGAAATTCCTACGCGGTTAGTGAACTTAATGTGAAATCTTCAAGCGGTGAGACATCGCCAACGCACAGTGGGTGGGTTGAGCTGTGCGTGGCCGTTTGAAATTTGTAATAACAGCATACTAAACAAAAAGCCATGCAAGAGAAGTAATTGTAGAACAAAAAGTAATATTTGTTACACTTAAACCAACCGTCATGTGCACTCTACAGCAAGCTTTCAGAGAGTTATCGATTATCTCATTTTAGATCGAAACTAACACATTACCACAATATATTATTTTATTTGTTAACATTCAAATATTTGAAAAAAAAAAAATTTTTTTACGTATTTCAGCACGTTACGTTATATTTAAAATCCCTAGCCGTACCTATTTAGTATGTTCATTTAACAATTTCGAAGATAAGTTGTTAAAACTGTGTGANATTTTTTTACGTATTTCAGCACGTTACGTAATATTTAAAATCCCTAGCCGTACCTATTTAGTATGTTCATTTAACAATTTCGAAGATAAGTTGTTAAAACTGTGTGAATAATCCGTAAGCAATCCATAAATTTCACACGCCCTTCCGTTTACGTAGGTGATTTCAGCAAAGTTCCGAAGGATAACGTCCTGGAAAAACATTATAATGTATACACAAAGTCTGAAAAGAAACTGTGAAGCTAACTAGAGAAATTTTACGAACATAAAATCCTATGTATAAGACTAAATAAAACGATTATATAACTTGTACATTATCACAAACATTATTACAAAACCAGTAAAGACAGAATGACAGCAGCCATATGGCAATGAACAAGTAGGTTGTAAAGACAACGATTTTTGTGATGTTAGTGAACTAAATTTCTGAGACTATAAACTTTCTTCCATTTAATTTGTTCTCATCAAATAAGAATTATTTAATATGTATTTTCCTATACATGTAGGGACGCTAACGTTACATTATGGTTGTGAAGGTAGTCACTGCAGCACCATTTATGCACATTCCAAACAAAGTACCTACAACATTTTTGAGACTATCCAGCACATTTAACTTTCACGCCCCTGTAATAAACGCACGCCTGTCTTTTTTTCATTCTTCCATTCCTGGTTCGTTAGCATAACGTCAGATGTATTCAAGTTCTGGGGTGTTTGCGCTCTAATGACGTCACCTAAATACATTAAAAATATTATGAAAATTATTTTTAACTCTCCGTTTCCTGTGTTGGTTGAATCCAGAAAAATAAAATTTTTAGTGGAAACGCTTAATTTCACATTTATGTATAGAAGGTTGTAAGTTGCATAATATTAGCGTTTTAAAGACTTCGCTTGCTGAAGGCAAGTATGGCCTATACGATGATAATTATAAAGGGTTCATTTTAGTTACATTTTTTAAGGGATTTAAAAAAAATACTATCCCAATAATTTTGTTACATTTTGCCAGGATAATTTAATGAATGTAATTTCAAGTTAACTGTTAATTTCAGAGATGAGAAGGTAGATTTAGTTTATTTTTAATGTTTTCAGCGAAATTTCCATGTATCTATTTTGATTACCTACTTGGTCGGCAGTTCTTAATATGTTTCAGAAGGTCATAAAATGGCAGAAATGTAAATTTTTGTATTTTATATTTCTAAAACAATTGCATTTAAAAAAAAATTCCCCGCCAAAAATTAATTACAAAAATCTTTATTTGTTGTAAATATTTTTATTGGATAAGGTATAAATCCGTTTATTTTGCTGCTACACTAGATTTGAATAGTAAACTTGGGTGGGACATGTGAGTTCTGTGCGTGTTTGGTTGAACAATCTCTAATCTATGTCAACTTCTGCTTGTGCATCTAGAACCACTTGGATCCAGTCCCTTTCTAAATAGCTACTGCAAAGTGTGTTACCTAATACTGGAGTTACTTTCACTTAAGGATGTGTCGTGTAATGCCTTTTGAGTAGAAGCCTCGCTGATCCCCTTCGCGAGCGCCTAGCAGTTGACACGTGTCACGAGGCAGGTGAACAGCCAGAACGGATCGCAGTTACACGTGTCAAGGTTGTGCCGAGTAAGAGCTGGCATATCGCCGGAGCACCCGGATAGTGCTACGTACATACGTAGGAAAGCAGGATAAATCGCAGAGCTAAACAAGAGCACCTCCAGCAAGCCCGTGAGATCAGTTGAGCGCCGAGATATAACAAAATAATCGTGTGTATTTCGCCGGAAATCAGAAAATACGCACCGAGAAACAGCTGACAAGCTGGAAACACCCCCGGGACAATGTGGACACGCACCGTGGAGAAATAGCTGACAGAGTAAGCTAGGGGCAAGGTGCCACCTTCCCCTGCCCCCCAACCTTCAGGAACCAGGGCATGTTTTGTGAAAGGTTTGTTCAGTTTTCGTCCCACTACCCCCTCCTTCAACAAGGTGACACATACCGAGACTTAGGGAGGGAAACTGGAGAGCATATAAGCGAATTTACGCAAGAAGAGGCGGGACAGTTCATTATCACGGCGCCGAGGGAAGAGTTGCGTCAAGGAATCGCGAGAAGACATAAGCACGAGTCCGAACAGCAGTCCAGTGAGACGTCACCAAATGCGGGCCTTTTCCCAAGGCCGACCACTTCGCCGGAGCTCATCCCCAGATGACAGCATACCAGCACCCACAGCAGAGTTAAGTATAAAGTGGTCGCCCAGAGAAGCCCCCCTCCATCACGAAGTCGCACCAGTTAATACGAATAGCCAAATTAGAATACCACACCTCGGAAGTGTTGCTGTATGTTGTTTTTGTTCAAACTCGATAAAATATAATCATCCAGTTAAGTGAAACGTCAAAAGACTACCTTATTGAAAAACCTTTAACCTTCTAGGCATCTTATAGTCTATGCCGGAGGAATTAACTCCGCCATATAAACCACCTATTTTCCACAGGTGGGGAATAGCGTCAGATGTATGTATTGATGTTATGTGACGGGATTCGGGGACGTTAGTCCTGAAGGAAGATTTAGAGGAAATAAGTGAGTCGCAGCAATTTTTCTAAATTTTTAAATCTTTTCCTATAATTTTTAAGACTAGAATACAATAGAAAATCGATTTATTAAAGGAAATGCCAGAGTTCGTTACCAGTATTTCTAAAATTACAGTGCTGAAAGTTTTTTGCGCTTATCAGTTGTTTAATCGTTTGCGCTATTCAAACCTACTGAGAAACACAGTTTAAGTAAGAGGTAATTTCATGGTTTATTCAACTACTCCTTAACAAAGTTTATTCTGGGTTCACTGTAGCTAAAATGGGAATGAAAATTTTTGATAGAAATCGAGGTCCCTTTGAATGTATTGAGGAAATAGTGGAAGACGCGATTATATTAACTGAGGTGCTGGGTTAACCGTGTTGTAACCTTCTCTGGTAGAAATATTATTTCTGAATGTATTGCCCCAAAGTAGCAAGTACGTTATAAATGTGGAAAACTAAAAATAATTTAAGAACTTCTGGAACNGCGGGGACGTTAGTCCTGAAGGAAGATTTAGAGGAAATAAGTGAGTCGCAGCAATTTTTCTAAATTTTTAAATCTTTTCCTATAATTTTTAAGACTAGAATACAGTAGAAAATCGATTTATTAAAGGAAATGCCAGAGTTCGTTACCAGTATTTCTAAAATTACAGCGCTGAAAGTTTTTTGCGCTTATCAGTTGTTTAATCGTTTGCGCTATTCAAACCTACTGAGAAACACAGTTTAAGTAATAGGTAATTTCATGGTTTATTCAACTACTCCTTAACAAAGTTTATTCTGGGTTCACTGTAGCTAAAATGGGAATGAAAATTTTTGATAGAAATCGAGGTCCCTTTGAATGTATTGAGGAAATAGTGGAAGACGCGATTATATTAACTGAGGTGCTGGGTTAACCGTGTTGTAACCTTCTCTGGTAGAAATATTATTTCTGAATGTATTGCCCCAAAGTAGCAAGTACGTTATAAATGTGGAAAACTAAAAATAATTTAAGAACTTCTGGAACTCTTTACCCATGCGTATTTAATTGTAAAGGATAGTAGCAAAACTATGAAAAAGGTAATATTGAGATTAAAGTCAACGAAAAAGTATAGTATATGTTATCGCACTAATAATCCATATATCATACTATTAATAATAATAAACCAAACTTTCAGTATAGGAATAAAAGACAATATAATAAGAAATAAGTCTTAGAGGGTGTTATGCTAAACAAGTGAACAAAAAGAGAAAGAAGGAAAACTAAAGGAGGCAAATGCAGAAGAAAAGTAGAAGGAGAAGACGGTAGCATAGTCGGGCCAACAGACACCTCTAAAGTCCATTTTTGGTTTTATGTGCGGTAATAACGGGAATTTACATCGAACAGTCGCAAGAAAGAGAAATTAATGGGTGTTGCATTAAATTAACAATATTTTGTTCAGTGCATGATGGTATTTCCAAGGTCACAGTTCTCATACGTTCTTGTGTCTCCGTCGCTTTAATGAGTGCATCTTGTAGAACCCAGTAGTTACATTAACATGCGGTCCTATAAAAATCCATAAGGATAGTTGTGTGGCTTTTCCTGTGGCTGGTGGAATAATGAACATGTCCAGCACAACTGCGAGTCCTTAAATTAAAAATTGAGGCATTTTCTCATGAATTTCTATTTGGGCTGTTAGAAAACTTGAATATGGATATAGTACTTCCGTTGGTTTCGATATCAGAAGAGGTAAATAAGTTTTATCTGTGTCTCATTGTTACATGTGCGGTAAGTGGCGTCTGAAATTTTTCAGTCTGCGTGCAGTAAACATTGATACAATAGTACTAATGTAAATTAATTTCATAAAATTTAAAACTACCCATAACGTCTTTGGCGTTGTTAAAATTTACGCGTCCACTGAGAAAAAGGTTTTTTTGAATAAAGCAATTTTTTTTTGGCCCAACAAAATTAATTGTTTTTATGTGGTTAGTAAAATATTGTGTTGTTTTAATCTAACTTTTTGAATGTCCTTGTTGGCTTGTGCTTAAATAAGATTTGTTTGGTGCAACTGAAGATTTTTTATGTGGTTCTTACATTAAAATGTTTCAGTTAATATAAAAGAAAACCGAAAGACAGTCCGGGATTCGAACCCAGACCACTCGCACCCGAGCCATAAGCAACTTCACCTAATCTGACCGCCGATAAAATTTTAATAATTTTGAATACATATATTTCCAATAGTGGCAAACATGCGTAATTAAATACTTCATGTTTTACAGGTTTTCTTCCCAATTTCCCTTTGAACTTACTTTACCGGAATTTTTATGCCATTATTGATCACCAATAAATGCACTTACAAACAATTTTACCATCCCAATTGTCACAAAAAAAATGCAAACAAACCTTCGAGGGGTATTTTCGTACGAAGAAAATTAAATGTGTGGTGAAAAAAATATAAACAGTTGATTCAACTAAATATTTTGTTGACAGTAAATTTAATTTTGGCTCAAAACAGAGGATCATTTTATATTCAAGCGAGTATTTTGTCAGATGTACAAATTTTTATATTTTAATTTATTTATTTATTTTTTTTTTTTCAAATTTGGTTTACGCAACAATAAATTTTGTCAATAAATTGTTGGTCTTATGATGCGCCGTCCTGCGCTACCTTTGAGTGGTCTTTACTTAGGCGCTGTCTGCGCGGCTTCGACTCTCGGCAGACGGTGGCGCGCACAGACGTTTCCCCCACCCTCTTCCTTTCCTTCAACCTCTATGCCTTACCCATACCCTTCAATCTATCCTTCAACCTCTATGCCTTACCCCTCCCCTTTCCAAGCGCATGCGTATTCGGCACTTCTACACTTTAGATTTTTTAAATTGTCTGAGCCCTGGGCACTTCGCTGCTTGGTATCGTCGCTTAATGACATACGCCACTTAGGTATCTTGTTTTAACGGAGGTGGCTAACTTTAAGGTAAGCCATGGCTGCAGTGTTTGAACTTTTAGTAACGTTTGAGAGTTTTTGATATGATGCGTGCAGGTAAGGGTTTAGTGGTTATGAGAAAACCTCTGTGTAGTTGGCTTAACTTTTAAATTATATTTTTGGTCGCCGTTCGAAACTGAGTGTCGGTAAGCCGCTTCACGGCATGCTGTCTGGATTTTCCCTTGTAATTTTTTTTTTATTGAATTCTTGTTGGAAAGTTTGTGCATAGCAACGATTGTTGGATGGGCCTAGGTTTGTGTTGCCCTTGATTGTACTTTTTTTTTTTAACATGGCACTCGTTGACTTTTGGGACACTTCCTATTTTTTAAGTCATCCTTTTTTTTGGAATTTGGTATTTATATTATATATATACATGAACCTTGGTATTTAGCTTTAACGTAATTCTTGCAGTTTTTTTGGAACTTTTTTCCGTAAACTTATATGCTTTGTCTTTAATGTACTGTGGCGGAGTATTTTCTTTTAATGCGCATTCTTCTATTGCAATTTTTTTAAATTCATTTCATCGTGTACAATATTTTAATGCCTCTCTCACTGTGAGTTGGGATACTTTTATTGGCCGGACAGGTGTCCTCCCATCTCGATGAATTGTATATTGTCATTATTTTTAACTTCTCTTTTGAATTGTAAAATATTAGTTAGTATTATAACATTGCCCCTTTTTGTGGACGTATTTATTGCGCGTGGTTAACCGCTTTGTATTATTTTACGTAATGAATATTTTGAGTGAGTCAAATGCATGAAATGATTGGCATTAAATGTGAGATTCATTTTTCTCTTGTGTCTTCCTTTAATTTCTTTACTTGCAAATAATAAGTTTACGTGGTTAACACGACACAATGCAAACAAGTAGTTTGTTGGCCGGAACACAGCTTTCACTCGGTGCGATACAAGCGGTATTTGGGAATTAGTTTTATTAAACGCACAGCAAGCACACACACCTTCGCTCTTGCCAGCCGTGTGCGCGGCGAATTCTCTCGCGCTCACGACGGTCCGAGCACGTCTCACAGGTGACACTCGGTTCGGCAAACCCCGGTCGACGGGTACGAACCTCTTGGTGAAAGAACCCCCCCGCCGCCCGCCGACACATATCGCCAGCCAGGGAAAGCGCGCAGATGTGACCGACAGGGGCAGCCCGCCCTTGGAGCGAGAACGATTTTCTGCCAGGTCATGTTTAACGTGCACACACGAGCAACGCTGCTGACAGCATTCGCAAAGCGGACGCGCGGATGTAGCCTTGTTGTCCCCCCCTGCCTGCCCTGCCGGTCTGTTATGCGGCGGGTTTATGATGAGGGGAGGGGGTTTGTCTGCGTATCACAGATGTAACGTGGGAGGGGGTGTGAGGATGTGGCGCTAGGGCAACATTACCGCCCCACTGGGAACCGCTGATAACCGCTTTCAACCCCGAACCCCCCTTCGTCGTTCATCTACCCCTGTCCCCGTGGTCGTTTTCCAACCTCACGTCGGAGAGACGCACCCCCGGTCCTCCGCGAGCCTGTCCGTTCCGTGTCGACGTCGTCAACCGACCCGAGCATGGGCGTCCGACGACTCACACCGCGTCACGTGCGGTTGCATGGCCGCAATAACTCCAACAGGCAAACATGAATCTTACCGAAGATACTCGATGTTTTTCTTCTGCGTATTTAACACTCTAAATTAGGGCTGTGAAATTCAACTATAAGATCTTCGCAGTAAAATGAGCATTTTTGAAAGCCCTGCTTTAGATCTACTTGTGTGTATGTTGTGTATTCTTCCGAATTATTTAAAATTAACGTTGTAATGCGCCTCGTCACTTTATTCATGCGTCGGTCGAGTGTAATTGTAAAATAATTATGGAAGAAAATATTTTTCAAATCTGCTCAATTTTACATTTTGACGCATTAAAAAAACCGTAAGAAAAAGAAATAATTATGTTATCACATATGGTTATCTAACACTTCTTATCCAACGTTAAGTTATGGAACTACATTCCATCTATTGTTACCAACTTTACTCAGTGTCACTCAGTGCGCCTTTTTACAATATATGCAAGAAGGCAGTGTAACTATTTTCCAAGGGTCATTTCAGAAGTGCTCACATTATCGTAAACAACCTTTACTTGAATCGGTGGAAATGGCTCCACTTAGAAGCACCGGTCCCTTACGACGTCTACCATCACGACCTGAGCATCGCTGAGCGCGTGCGACCTACCGGGAACGGGTATCATGGCAGCTTACTGAGTGACGACGAGTGGTGTCCAGCGACGAATCACCGTTCTTTCTGCGTACAGAACACCGCCGCATTAGAGTCTGGAGTCGTCCTGACCAACGCCGTGATCCACGCTCCATTGTAGAGCGCACACCACCCCAACCAGATGTGCGGTCATGTGGAGTTCAGCACGATCTCCACACACCACTGGTAATGACTAAAGGAACCCTGACGACACGACGATACGTCCAGGAAATCCTGCGATCATGCACACTCCACTTACTTGTGCAGCTTGACAACTTCATTCTCCAGCAGGACCATACCCGGCCTCACACAGCATCTCCATGTCCCTGATCTGCCTTCGTGACGTCGACGTTCTTCTCTGGCCAGCAATATTCATAGACCTATTGCCCGTCGAGAACGTTTGGGACCAGATTAGACGACAACTTCGGTCGACGGCCACCACAGCGGATTTAGAGGGTAGGTCGCACCAGCCGAGGGAAAGGTTCTTCCTCAGTAGAGCATCCGACGTCTGTATGGCTCCATACCCGACCGTATCGCCTCCTATCTCCAAGGTATGGGTGGTCCAACACCATACTTATGCAACCTAGTGTTCGTCCCCTGCAACACACGCTTGGTGTAGTCCAATATTAGGAGTTCGTCTGTATACATACTACTATGTCCTGTACCTGTACCTACGTACATGCCCCTGCGATGGCACCTTCAGGTTGACTCAATTATTTTGCGAATGAGTGTATAATCCCTTAATTTAACGAGAGAGAGGATTAAGACGGTAGCTTTACGAAGGTGACTAAGATAACAACTTTGTGCTATTATTCGTTTTTTGAAAAATGAGTACAAAAGGAAACATGGTATATGACCTAACTGAAAGATGCGCACCCTTCAAAATTGAGAACAAAGCTCAGTTATTTTTAAAATGTTGAAAACTACTACGTTTTCTTGAGAACCGTTCGCCTGAACGCGTTAGACCAGGACGATCGATGTTCCGTGCTTCTTTAGCATACACATGACCACCAGGTCATCACGATCGATTAACATTCACGGGTTACCTACTTTCCTTGCATAAGTAATTGGCACCTCATTGTTTCCCAGTGATGGGCGATTTATTACCCGCCAAATATTCATAGATGGCTGATANTTCTTGAGAACCGTTCGCCTGAACGCGTTAGACCAGGACGATCGATGTTCCGTGCTTCTTTAGCATACACATGACGACCAGGTCATCACGATCGATTAACATTCACGGGTTACCTACTTTCATTCCATAAGTAATTGGCACCTCATTGTTTCCCAGTGATGGGCGATTTATTACCCGCCAAATATTCATAGATGGCTGATANCATAAGTAATTGGCACCTCATTGTTTCCCAGTGATGGGCGATTTATTACCCGCCAAATATTCATAGATGGCTGATATCAAATCAGGAAGAAAAATATTCAATAATTTATTTCATCTTACGTAGCTTCTCACATTTTGCAAATAACTTATTTTAATTCCCAATTTTCAAGGACATGTTTCTCTATTAATAGTCACATAAGATCGTAGCCCGTATTTTGTCGTCTACTTCATTTCCCATTCAGATCATTTCACGAAGTGTGTAATTGGAATTCATGATCATCCTTTTATTGACTTATAGTTAGTTATTCACAAAACAGTAAAGTTAGTTTAATTTCGAAACATGTACACAACAATAAAAACAAAATATTTCTGTTGCAGGTCTATTGTTTCTCGTACAAGCATTAATATAAGGCAAATGAAATACAAGTGACGTAACATTTAACACGCAACTAGAAGAAAATTGTTTATATGGGTCAGGAGGAAGACGGCTTAATTCACGGTAAAGCCAAACTAGGAAGACTAATAGAAATTCCGGTCGCATTCTGCCCCACCCCCCCTTTCCCATCACCGAGGTCCGGTGCCCTAGCCGCAAAGACCCTTCCTTGGCCTGTGTTTATTCCGAACCACAGCTTCTCCGGCTCACCGCCGCGCGCCACTGCCGCGCGCCCGGCAAGGAATACCAACTACGGCGATTGATTACTCCCTTTCACTTTGTTACTGATGCCCCGGCCCGCGTCCCTCGACGGTTAACTGGCGGCGTTGGCAACAAACCGCAGCACTTTCCCCCCTCCCTCGGGCACTCAGAACACCGAGCAGAGAATTCCCGTGATAGCAGGTCCTCTTTCCTCTCCGACTTTCGGCGTTCTTCAAGCCGATATTCGTNCACCGAGCAGAGAATTCCCGTGATAGCAGGTCCTCTTTCCTCTCCGACTTTCGGCGTTCTTCAAGCCGATATTCGCCCCCTAAAATTCCGTACTCAAATGCGTACTTATGTATGCACTTAATTCACCAATTTAGTTAAAACCAACAATATCCTTGAATTATCTAAAAGTGATACATATAAGATAAACCGAGCTCTTTTAAACAAACGTAATTAATGTTATAAAATTTGCTGCAGTTGTTTAAATGGATGTAATTTAAAAATAATTTCAAGTCATCAAAAATACAATTTAAGTTTATTTGAAATAATTAGCGTTTATCTTATATTTCCAAAGAAGAGAAGATAGAAACGAATAGGCGCCTTTACTTCCAAAATTAAGTGCTATAGTTTTGTAAGCGCGCCATAATCTCCGTGAGATGAAACGACTCACTGAAATCGGGGTTTGTATGTAAATATAGTTACATAAATGCGTTAATTCAGTTAAATCATTGTTAAATTACTTTATAATTTAAGTATATTGTGAATGTTATTTTGAACTATGTATTCGGCAGAGTAAATACTTTTATTGCCATAATTAAAACGCAGAACTTTAATTTTCATTATATTAATTCGGTATAACTTCGATTGGAAGTTTTCTTTCGCCAAATACCTCGCTGGGATAGGTTAGCAAGGATAAAATAAGTACGCTTGAACTGAAAATCACTAGTTGTAACTTAGTTTTATAATACCCAGTCTAAGTATATTAAAAAAATATGTATAAGAACAACTTAAATATTCCTGTACTCGACTTTCTTTGTTTGTGCCTCTTAAAAACTGCGCGTGTGTCTATTTGGAACCCGCATAAATTTCGTAACACTCGGAGGGGTGGAGCTAAAACACAAGTTTATCGATTAGTTCGGAATTCGTGACNAACCCGCATAAATTTCGTAACACTCGGAGGGGTGGAGCTAAAACACAAGTTTATCGATTAGTTCGGAATTCGTGACATTCTGTATTGTAAAGGCAATTATGTTGTTATAAAAACCTATGTATTACATAGAGAATTTTGCATAATATCTAAAAAGAAACTTACAGATAATGAATATTTATTTGTAATTAGTGACAAGTTTTTTTCTAATACAATATTAGGTACGCATACGAGGTATTTTTTAGTAGGAACTTTATTTGTTCCTGAAGTGTTTATAAGGTTCATCTTTCGGCTTTTCATGTAAGTTTTCCAATGCTAATTTTGCGCTCTCTGGAATTCCAGAGAACTGATTAAGATGCATCATAATCTGTACAGGCGGTATCAGTTACATATTTTATTAGAATTTCTAAAAAAAAACTTTAAAAGGGATTAAAATTTTTTATTTCAAAAGCGTCACGTCTTTATTTAGTTATTCTGAGTTCCGGACGCTATGTCCTAAACAGATATGAAATGCTTCTTTTTAATCTACACTTGTAAATCTTGAGATGAAAAAAAAACGACCTTTCGAATTATGGAAATATTTACTACCATGTTAGTTATTGCGACAGGATTTATCAAGATGCCTTCGTGTAGATTAGAACAGGCGTAAAATCGTTAATATTTTATACGTGTTTGTGTACACTATTGTCGAACGTACCTCAACGAGAAGCTAACTACACGTGATTCTTTTTCGTGGATGAGTGGTAGGTTTCGTGGCTTGTATACACTGACGTGCTAAGCCAATACTGTGTGTAGACTTTGTGCGCGTGTGTGACTGTGAGTGTCTCTGTATGCGCCAGAAATGAATTCAGAGGGTTCGAGTGGGGAGCACTGAACAGTCGACAGAGTTAAACATCGACCACAGTTAAACACAACGACCGAAATACAGCGGTGTAATGTTATCATCCTGTGGACGCAATGCAGAACAACCAGGGATTTGGTATTCCCCAAGAGGCGGTACTAATGAAAGCAAAAGGGAACGAATGCGAAATAAAATCTCTTTGCTCAATCATTGAAGTCCCGTGGGAATGGCATGCCACGGGTCCCCTGCCCGCCCCCGCTTACTTTTACCGAGCAAATGAAATTAGTTGTTCTGGGAAATAAAACCCGTCAATTTGAACAGCCGTGGCTCGGGAGCGAAAACAAAGTCCCGGTTGATGATTGGACGGGTTTGTTTCTCGCCTGCATAGCTTTTGCATGGTTCGCAGAGTGAAGTCCCCGGGCAATAGCGTTGTGTTTTGTCAAGAGTATCAGTTTCAAAAGCCAACATTAAGGGCATTTCGGAAGGTAGCGAGATGTGCAGGCCGAGTCTTTGTGATGGCAGTGCACTCTTCCCCCTACCACTCTTGTACGAGGGGGATAGTTTTCTTTATCTTCGATAGGCATGAGTGTCAAAGCTGGTGGATAACAGGAGTATCCGTTAGAAGAGATTGGCTAGGGGTGTTCGGGGTAGTGGGTTGAGAGTAATATTACAAAAATCGCGTCGCTCTACTATGGATGTATTTCAAAATAATTTTAATTGGAAATTGTAACATTTATTACAAAAAAACTTACATAAAAATTATTAGTGAAACAAAAATTAACCTACACATATCTAGGAACAAAAATGCAGAAATAAAATAAGGATGCCATCGAACACAGTAAATTTAGTGTTGTGTAATGAAACTGTTACAAGAGTTACACAGTTAACATAGTATATGAAACGTCTGACATGAGTAAACATGTAAGAAAGCTGTAATGAAATAAATTTTTCTGCATATTCGTTTCCGGCCATACAAAATATGTTGTACCTTCGCTAATTTTTTCATGAAAATTAAGATATTATATATATTGTTTTGCCTTTAGAAAATTTAAATTTTTTACTTAATCGCATTCACTCCACATTTTGAAATACTTTAGTTCATATAAACCTAAAATAAGTAGGTAACAAATTTCTTATCATGACTATTATTTGTTTATGGAGTTTCCTTATCTAAATATTATCTATAAATATAACCATTATTTTTCAGCATTTGTATTTAACTGAGGATAATGGCATGTGTGATTTTACTAAGTTGAGTTTGTTATATATAGTACATCAATAATTGTCTACATATTTGGTATGAGCCATTTAGCCTTCAATTGACCAATGTTAAAAATATATTTGGTTGTTGATTACAGTTTCTATATCTGTATTTTCTAAGAAACTTTTTGTAACTTATTACGGGAATATCCGATATACTGAAGAGTCTTTCTGCTTGTGAGTTCCCTATTCCAGTATAAATGGCTCCCCAGAAAAGAAAATTGTTTGCCTTTTCTTATTTATCGGGTGGCATGGATGTTATTTTGTATTACTGTGTACAGTTGTGACAGCAATAAACCAGTTCAAATGACTATTCCGTATGTCTTTTAGAAGAACACACAGTATTTACCCGTAGCAAAGACTTTGGGATGTTCGAAAATTGGGTTTATCTGCTTGCTGAAATGTAATGGATCAACAATTAGGTTCTCTGATATAATATTTTCTTTCTGGATATCGTTCTCAATTGCATGTGGTTTGGTAATTCACCCTCAATTTCAGATTGTGATGTTTCTGGCCCATCCAATGCCTCATCTTTGCGGTCGTTCTTTCCCTCTATTCGTGAATCAAAGGTAATGAAATCTAAGTAAGAATGGTGTCTTACAATACTGGTATCAGGTGATAGTGGAAGTTCGTTCAGATCCAACGAAGGAATTTTATTTAGTTGTTTCCATCCTGCAAATTGGGAAAATATATATTTCATTAAAATACAGGTTAATTATTAAATCCATGAAACATTTTTAAAAAATCGGTACACTAGATGGCTTAGAAACATGTAATAACTGACACACTACGTAAAAGACAAACTCTCCGAGTTTTCTTTACATTAATTATAAATGTTCTACGTGTCCACCCTTCGTCACATACCCGACCCAGCATATCAAGAGTGACGGTAAGAACAGCTGCGATGATGCGATGTTGCATGTCATCGAGGTTCTGTGGTAGAGGTGGTAACATGAACTTGATGCTTAACGTAACCCCACAAGAAAAAAATCGCAGGGCGACAGGTCCGGTGAGCGTGCTGGCCACCGGAATGCTGCCTGGTCAGCGGCCGCCACACGGCCTATCCAGCGACGCGGCAAGGCCTCGTTCAGGCAACCTCGTACAGAATTGTGGAAATGTGGAGGGCGCCATATTGTTGGAAGATGAACTACCTGCTATCAACTTCCATTTGCGGCACGAGCCATAATTGCAGCATGTCGAGATAGGTCACACGGTTACAGTTCTCTCGGCGAAGAAGAAGGGGCCATAAACTGTCTTGTTGGACATGGCACAGAACACGTTACCTTTCGGCGAATCCCGGACGTGCTCGAGAGGTGCATGTGGAATCTCTGTTCCCCATATGCGTGTGTTGTATCGGTTGACATTTTCTGAAATATGGAAAGTTTCTTCGTCACTGAAGTTAATTTCGTTTCCTATGTTGTAATCTTCCAGATTGTTCTGCATATCAATACATAACTCTAGTAGGAGCAATTTGTCGTCGTGAGTAGTAGGGTAAAGTTCCTTCGGGCACAAGATTCATGGCTCAGGAGTTAGGATTATTTGCCTGCGATTACATCACAGGAGGCCGGCAGCTTAGGGCGGCCATGTTGTGATGGCACCCGACCACCATATTGAGTATTGATGACCTTGACCTTGACCCATGACTCTGACTTTGACCAAGACCTTGAAAAAAAAAATTAAAAATCTTTTAAAATCTAAAAAAAAAAACCAAACTTAAATTCAAGGAAAATATGTTACCCTCACACTCACCCCACCAACCCTAACCAACACTCCCTCCCCTTCCGCCACCCAGACAATAATAAAATAATCGAGAATACTTGCAAATATCTTTTAAAATTCCAAAATATCTACCAACATAAAACGTTAACGTAACAGCTATAACACTTCCCTCGCCTCACTATCCCTACTCCCCTCCCCAACCCATCATAGAAAAATCGAGAAGGAACGCAAAAATTATAAAAATCTAAAAATCTATGTACGTGTTAATCTCACACTCATTCCACCATCATAAACCCCCTACCACCACAATCACCCACACTTATCCACCACCCTTCTACGCCCCAGTCATAAAAATTTAGAAAACGGTTCTAAAAATTGAAAGGCACTAGTTAAAAGAGTAGGAATACATCACATCACATACTCAGACACCCATGTTAAGTGCCAGTGGCTTTGAAATTGACCTAAATGACATTGAAAAAAAATCTACAAAAAATTGCAAAAAAGAATCGAAAGAAAGTAATAAAAGGATTGGAACATATAACATACAGACTCAGACACCCATGCTGGTTGCTGGTGAACTTGACCTTGACATTAATGCCATTAAGTTCAAAAAACAGAGAAATGTTTTTAATAAATTTTTATAAAGTAATAAAAGTGCATCAACATATATCACTGACTCAGACACCGATGTTGAATGTTGGTGACACTGAAAATAACTGCATTTATAATGTATTCACGGTAACTTCAAGATTTTCTGAAACCCTGCTAAATATCTACTTTCAGGGAGCCGATTATGTATCCTTCCGCAGTATGTAAACAAAACATTGCCATGTGACACCTGTCAAACGTTTTGTAAACAGTGCCATGTGGGAACTGTCAAATATTTTGTAAACAAACAGTGCCTTGTGGGAACTGTCAAATATTTTATTAACAGTGTCCATGTGGGAACTACCAAAATTTATTTTTGAAGAGAAACCATGCCTTGTATTCTCAACTGTCATATACTTTAATAAAATTCTCTAAATGTCTAAAAAATGCTAATCATTTTAGCCAAATGTTGTAATACATACAAAAAGGTAGATTGAAGTATATATCGGAACTGTTAATTATATAATTTAATTAAAGTTTACTTATTGTATTAAGATTTATTTACATATTTGCTGTAAGGAAAAAGTTAAATTTTACATAATAAACTTTTGGAAGTAGCACTCAGGTTAAAGATTTCACTGTGATAAATGGTACCGTATTTTATCGCATATAAGTGGCACATTTTGTTTTAAAAAAAAATTATTGAAAACTCGGGGTGCGACTTATAAGTGAGAAAAATTCCTCCAGCCCCGCACTAACGTTTCATTTACTACGAATTCACGGCCCGCGGCTCGATTTCCAAACTCTTCAGCGAACAAAATCACTTTCATTTTGAAACCTGCGGTGTAGGTACATCTCTGTTCCATCAAGAACTGTCGCGCTTCTTCACTGCAACATAAAAACAACACTATGCGGCGGAAAGACGAGTCACGGCTAACATTTGGCACTGAAGAACCAACGCTAATGTGCTGCCATCTCTTGGTCTCCACAAAAAGCTTTCGAAAATAATCGATTATCAGTTGGCGGCGACCAAAATTCGATTCCTTTGCATTCTTTGCGAAGGGAATAACGTAACGGAAATATTCAAATGCCTTTCTATATTTTGCACGTTTATTTGATAAACTGCAGAAATAACAACGCTAATACTAAAATTACATCTTAACCTAGAATTATCTTGTAAGTAGAAAGAATGTGTTACGTTAGTTTTATAACCACAATTCAGCGTCTCCAATATGGCGTGGTTATACTTCTGAAAAAAACGTGCCCAAACGAACAAGATGGAGTGTACGAGTCCGCTGGACAACAACTGAAATTTATTTAATTTCAATTAATAACGGTGAAATCTTTACCCATGAGTGCTACGTAAAAATGTAAATATATAGTTTAGCAATATTAACTTTACAATTACGGCATTAAATTTATACATATTAATATTTAACCTACGAACTATTTCTTTTCAGCTATAACCAAAATGTCCCTTCAAAATCCGTTGTTAATTCTTACAAACTTTTAACAAATTATTAAAATTTATTGAAAAAATATACTTAAAACTTAAAAAAACCAATTTATATAGTGCTTCAGTGCTAAAAGCAAGACAAAACCTTTTTCCATATACCATTTTTTTATAACCAATTGAACATGTAACTCCTAGGGTGATTTTTCAAAGGTTCTTTTCAAAAGTATCGAAGATACTGTGAATGGATTATAATCTAGAACCTAATAATTTTAAAAAATTGCAAAGGTTTGGCTAAAAATTATAAAAATCTACGAACGTATTATGTCATTGACTCCGTCCCACATGTTGGATGTTAGAAACCTTGACCTTGACCCCAATTACCGTAAACTCTAAAAATTGAGAAAAAATTGCAAAATATCGACGAACATTATAAGTTACTGACTCCAACCACCATGTTGAATGTTGATAACATTAAACTTTGCCCAAATACCACCCTATCCCCCCCTTCTCGTAATACAGAAAAAATCAACGAAAAAAAATCCAAGATCATATACTGCTAACTTCTCATTCACCCTAACCATCAAAACCCACAACCCATCTCACCTACCTTATAAAAATTGAGATATTAGAAAAAAAAATTGTTAAAATACGAGTAATATATAACATTAGACCACCATACCCTTGCTCACCACTCCAACACCATCCCCCAGCCATCCTTCCCAAAAAATGTATCATTGGCCTTACATTACAGAAAGTTTCCCTTCTCCCAAACCAATAAATCGTATCTGTACATTTACAACTAAATTACAACTTTAAGAAAATTGTTCTCTTTTTTAATATTTTGGAAAATATTGAGTTTGCTAGTTATTTCGTTTTTAGTATCCAGAGAGCTCCCATGTCGTACATTTCCAAACCCATAGCCATGGTGACAACGCAGGGTTGTTCTTAGTCTTGACTGGCCTGGCCCAGGCGAATTTACTCTAGGCAACGACGAATGACACTTCAAGTCAGCTGATATCGCAAGCGTGAATAAGAACCTTGTAGTTATGTTTGGGGTGCGGGAACAATCAGCAACGAGCTAAAGACGAACTGTCGTCAAGACGCAATTAGATGGATGGTGAATTGTAATGGCGACAAACACACCGCCATCCTGGACCATATTGCAGACACCTTGTCCTCACCGTCCATGGGTGACGCCTATCTAGCAACGAAGTCGTGAGTTGGCAGCCATATTGAAAAGCCTTTGGCCTTATAAGCAGCGGCAGCCGGCCGGATCTTAAGTTCTCGGCCTCGCCTAGCAAGCATATCTTCCAACCTGCAGATGCAATGGTCGCAAGAAAGAAATTTACCAGTCTCATGGCTACCAGACATTGCAACCAGCAGAGTACCAGTTCGAAGTCGATTACTACAGCGGATCTGAAGGAGACGAAATTGACCTGCTTCCAGATCCTCGCCCAGTGGAAGATGTCGCCTGCTCCATATTCGATCCTAGTTCGCGGTATGATTAAGTATTTACAAGCCAACACTGTGTAGAATATGGCACCCATTTTAAGGACGAGTGTAGTGAGATTCGCAGCTTGACTTGTTTCGCTATGTGAAATGGGAATATCCATTTCCGCCTCAGGTGGAATATATTTTCACCGCCAAGATACCTCCCGGCTTTTAGTAAGCTTCCTATGTATAATTACGAGTGCAAGGTTCGCCTTTGCAGTTAGCCCTGGCCGGAGGAAATTACCGAAAGCTGTAACGGCATATAGCATGAAAGGCATGGTAGTAAAGACCGGAGCGGGTGGATGCTGACATTAGGCACGCCCTGTGCATCACATTTGTGTTTCGTGCACAGAGACGAATTGTTACATAGTGCTAAATTCAAGCCATCAAATATTGTTTCTCGGCAGTGTGGCGCGTAAATGAAACTGGTACATGTTCTGTAATATGTACGCAATTGACAGAGCACTGGCTTAGATTCAGAGGACGCAAGTGCGTCATCCAAGGACGATGACACAGAGAGCGTGGACATGGAAGGCGAAGTTCCTTGCAGCAAACGTAAATGTTTCTTAAAAATTTAGCGAGACCGTCTCAAGGTCCCTGTTAATGCTTGCCACGATCGTGAAACGACCTCATGACCGATTTCCAATATGGAAGCAGCGTCGCCATTTTGTAACCAGTCCTATACAAATGACGACCTGCTACGTCGACGAGCATCCTGCTCGTGGCAGACAGACAACTTGGCTGGCTTCCTTCGGGCAAGAACGTATCATTAAATAAAACCTGGACTAAGTAGTGTTGCCTATAGCTACTGGTCCGGTAGCAAGCTCAAGGAGTATGAAGAGGTGTGCGACGGTAATGTGCACTGGATCGGTGCTGTGAATCCCTACTCATTCGAGCCTTACAAGCAGGTGATCGACTGCACCCCAGGTTATGGAAAATGTTGTGTTTCTTGCATGCACGAAGACATCAAATTTCGGTGCTCGCCTCAAGATGTGGTAGCTGATGTAATATGTCTAGACAAATCAGCGACGCATGCGCCAATCTGTGCGTCATCAATATCGGATCTGCATATCTCAATGGTCGGCATCGCAGATCCATCGACGTCGGAGTTGGTAGGGTCAAGATTGAGTCAAGCATGTCATCGCAAGCCTGTAAGCCTGCAGAAAGTTTATTGTGCGAGCCAGCAAACTTGAAACAAGCGAACTAGACTCCATGAGTCAAGTTTGTAGTTCTTTCACAGTTACTTCCAACTTTTCTGAAGCTCTGCTAAAGTTCTACTTACAGGACATCCCTCCGCCTCATGCAAACAAAGCTCAACTGAGTCAAGAGAATTAAACCAAACGGACAACGCACTGCATCCGTGTGCACTCAGTGTAAAAATATTTTGTATGAGAACTATTTATTACTAGGCATTACCAACATGCCTAATTTCTTACTGTTTTATTCAAATTAATTATAAATGATATATTATTATAAATACCTAAAATTTAAAAAAAATTTCGGACCAACCAAAAATATGGTAGTTTTGTGTCAACGGGTACTATACGCCTTTGATGCATGGCATATTTAGCCAACAACCATACGCGTCGATCCTGGGGTGATTTTTCAAAGGTTTGATCCAAAAAGTGTGAAGAAATCGCAAATAGTCTATAGTTAGCTTTATTAGTTATACTTTCTGCAAGCTTGCGCTGGCAAGCTGAAATTATAATTGAAGCCATCAGCAGGCTTGTCATCATTTACACTGTAAAAAAAAATAATTTTTACTAAGAAATATTTGTTATTTTACAAATGTTGGTAACAATACAAAAATTCCTCTTGCAAAATAACTCGTTTGTAAATCTACAAGACCCATTTTTGTAATCGACTTGAAGACATTTTTCTACTCTACTGACCTGTATCCACGAGCTCAGGCAAAATGGCGAACATCAACAACGAAAAACCGTGTAGAGCTGTTTGTGCACAAACTAGGGGCGATATCAAGTGTAGTTGCAAAAAGTAATATTTTGCATGTTTGAAGAACGAAAAACACTTAAAACAACCAAAATAATCATAATAAAATTACTACAGCTGCTGATGTTAATGTTTCATATCTATACAGGACACTTAACATGAAATAAAGGCGTTCTTCTTAACCGAATAACTTCAGTTATATTCTGTACGTATTATATTTTACATTCAGTACAAAAATAAGTATGAAGCTCATAAGTTAATTTGGACTTGTGGTAAATAGTGAGTGTTTTTAACGCAAGAGACGTGTGTTCCTATCCCCGTGCTGGCAAGGTGTACTTTTTTTTTTGTGAATTTTATTTTGGAATATATTTCCCCATATTTTCTATCACGAGTTTCTTTCCATTTGTTTTGTAGAAGAAAAAAATTATATCCACTTATCAATAGTGTAAGTTGTAATACATGTATAGTATTTGAAATATTACAAATATATGTTTTGCTGATTTTACAAGGAAACTGTTTGGAGTTGTACAAAGAATTTTCTTGGCGACTGTGTTTCCAAGGAATTTTCTTGTAAGAGTTCGAAAATCTATTCACAGTGAATCAAGCTTGAATCACAAATTATGTTAGAAGCTCGCTCAGTAAGGCGAATTCACGTGGAATGCCAAACTCGCCTCAAGATGACGTACTATCTGGGCGGGAACTTCGGTTTTCTTTCCGCCCAGCCCGAAGAATGGGCAAGGCAGGATGAGACCGAGGTAGAGGAAAGTCGGATTTAAACGGGGAAGAAAAAAAATAGGTGCCTCTGGTAAACCTCCGTATCACGGCAGTGTCTGCAACTTTCTCCACTTCGGGCTAAAGCACCAAGCCAGTCGGTGGACCAACCTTTCCAGTGAACATAACAAGAGATTTCCTAACCTGAAGCGATGTACACTGAACAGCCAAAAAAAACTGGTATAGGCGTCCGTATGCAAATAACAGATGTATGGTACCAATCAGAGTAACGTGATGCGGTCGGCAGCTAGACCAATTACTGCTACTACAATGGCAGGTTATCAATATTTAAGTGCGTTTTAACAGGTGTTATAGTCAGCGCACGAGAGATGGGACATAGCATCTCCAAGTTAGCGATAACATGCGATACCCCACACGTCAAGAGTTGCTACCGAGTGGCTCCAGGAACACTCTTATGACGTAAGATACTTCCATTGGCCACCTAAATCACCCGACAGGAAAATTATTGAGCATACCTGGGATGCCTTGCAACATTCCGTTCAGAAGAGATCTCCACCGCCTCGCACTCCTATGGATGTGTGGACTGCCCTGCAGGATTCATGGTGTGATTGCCTCTTGCATACATTCAGACATTAGTCTAGTCCATGCCACGTTGTCTTGCGGCACTTCTGCGTGCTCTCGGGGCCCTACACGATATTACACGATATTAGGCTGGCGTACCAGTTTTTTTGGCTCCTCAGTGTACGTTGGTCGAAATCCGCAGTTTTTTTCAATCGTGGTATGACCTTACGTAAATCTGCAGAATTTCTGCTTATACACAAGAAGACCTTATGCAGATGTGAAATATTTGGGTAGCGGCTGAGATCTCTAGTGGCAGAGGAGTTTGAAATGAAGCGATGATCCAGTAGAAGGCGGGGGGATACGGAAGTGCCTCGGACGCAATCACTCGGCCAATGACGGTGTATTCCACGTTTCCCCGGTGCGAAGATCTGGACAGGACTCCTTCGTGAAACGAACTCAGTTCATCGTGTAGGAAGGAGAGTTATCTGACTGCTACAGCACCGTGGTTACATACAGTTGCGAATAATAAGCAAATTCATTATTGCACCATAGGCATCACCAATTCTGATGAATACCATATTCCAAGAGTAGCTTAATTCTTCCTCGCCAAATTCAACATGGAAATAACTTCTTTTTTTTACCATATAACGTTTAGGGAACTCATGATAAAGCTGTTTTCATTGTAAAACAAATGCGCTTTGGGCAGAAATTTAATGATAATTATCACTAGATAAAATAGTCAGTTATTATTTTCTTAGTTTCATTGCTCATAAAGTTTAAAACAGTGGTTTAAAAAATTAGGGTATGAAAATTTTTGTCCACAGTAATTCATGTAAATTTTCTGCAATTTATTCCCCAACAGTTTTTTTTTATTTGAACGAAAATAATATTACTGTGCAAGGGAGTATTTTTGCTCACATGCCTAGTTCGAAGCAGTAATTTCATCAATTTAAAAATTTAACAATATTTTTAATGTAACTGTACTACCAAAATTTACCATTAAAAAGGAAACTGTATTTAATGTGTTCTTATGTAATCTAATAACACAAGCAAACTAACAGAAGTAGCAAATCCCTTTATTTTGTTATTAACTCAGATGTAGAGCTTCACACAAAAATTATTCATTCAAAAGTTACTTGTGTAAAAGAATTATATCTGGACCATAGGGTCTTAAACTTTTCGTTTTATTCGTCCAGAAAAAGAAGTGAATGTCTTGTTTATCGTCTAAGTAGCGCGCGGTGTGTACGTATCACCTTACTCGTGGTTTAAGTAACTGTGCAAAGAAGCTTATATATTTCTGCTCTCTTACCCGCAGTGTTTCGGTGCACGCCAAGCGGACGGCCTCCCGAGTAAAGAGCTTCGCTGCGAACGACCTCTTATCTCGGCTGTGGCGGGCCCAGCCACGAGGGACGTGGGCAGCCAATCCTACACAGGCGCCTGAACTTCCGNCTCCTAGTAACCCCTTCTGCCCCTTAAACACCCGCGTGAACGGATCTAAACTCGTTCGCAGCACGATCGTCCCCCCGTAGTCCGACGCTTGGTCGTTCATTGACCCGGTTCTGTTTCCGGTCACCGCGATCCGAAACGTACACAACGACTACCAACCGGCCATATTTTTTTTCCCTTCTGATATTTTACTTTCCTCGCCACCTCAAGAAACTCTCCTTTGTAAAATTTCGCAATTTCAACAAACCACCATTGCCAACCGCTGCTGTTCATAGATTGGAATTACGCAAAACAACGTAAAACCTCACTACAAAATTTCTACGGGTTATGTTACGTTTAGTAGTTGGTAGCAGGAAAACAGTCGATTTTACTATATACTTGCGTTCTGCGTCTTATTTTAATGGTCGTGTAACCTGCTGACTTGACGGTCAAGCCCCCACGTCGTAAGGAAATAAAGGTATTTTGTAAAGAAAATACTGTCGTCTGATAAGAATCCGAATAAGAAGGGTCACCACATCTTCTTGCAACCTCTCAAAGCATTGTGCTCTTTGCGAAAGCATATGAGCTCGCACGATTCACTGAAACCAGTTAGAAACATGATTCCTGTTTTCCTTTGATTCAAATGCCACAACTGAAAATGCTGGCCAATTTCATAAAAAACAATGTTCAGTGGTACTTCCACATATATTCAACTGAGATGACAAATTTACTGAAGTAAAATATATACTTTAAACTACGATGTCCGCGAAACGTGAAGACCAAATAACATTTCTGGTACACACACACACACACACACACACACACACGCTACGTGTGTTGCAAGGCTGGCAAGCTATTCCGTTGCAAAACGGATTGAATGACAACGACTTGACTTATTTTAGTACCTATAATACAGAGATTAATTTGGAATCAGCATATCATTAATTCCTTAGGTACAACGCATTCGCCGCAGAAGTTAAAATGCTAGCTCTCGTACTTCAAGAGATTTGTTTGATCACAATGACAGCAACATTAGCAAAACTTTCCCTCTCCCAGGAGATCGTAAAATATTTGTAGCTATATATAAAGTTAGTGTTTGAATATCATAGTGATATTTCACAGAATACTTATAACACAAATAAATATAAATGCATATTAACATACGTGTTAAAAAGGTATGTATGTGTAGTTTTTATGCGATTATTTATCGCTCGTGAACCAAAAAATGTAAATTGCATTATCAGCAGGACTTACTCAAACCTTACGGAGTGATAAGCTATTGGCATTATTTTTTAGGCCTTCGAAATTCACAATTTTATAAAATGCTCATATTCCTTCTTTCGCAAAAAAAAATGGGAGTATCCAAGCTAGCCGTTGTAAAATGGTGGTCCAAGTGCGCATTTTTACAAAGAGAAAATGCAATAGCCAAGCTGTATCACCACGATTTTTGTCCTTAGATGTTTATTAGAAGTACGTAGGTGAATATTATGTACAACTGATAGGAAGAAAAACTTTAGAACAATAATCTACTGCTTCTTAAACAATAACGCAAGAGAGTTGGTCTTTTTGATTGATCCGCATATTATGCGTTTAACAATTGCTAAAAGTTTGCAACGTCGTATAAATATTATATTTTATCTTCTATAATTATATATGAATTGCGAAATGATTTTAAAAACACATTTGTAACTGGTGAACCCCACAACAACCGGCACGCTAGGCAAACACAAACAAANACCACGATTTTTGTCCTTAGATGTTTATTAGAAGTACGTAGGTGAATATTATGTACAACTGATAGGAAGAAAAACATTAGAACAATAATCTACTGCTTCTTAAACAATAACGCAAGAGAGTTGGTCTTTTTGATTGATCCGCATATTATGCGTTTAACAATTGCTAAAAGTTTGCAACGTCGTATAAATATTATATTTTATCTTCTATAATTATATATGAAATGCGAAATGATTTTAAAAACACATTTGTAACTGGTGAACCCCACAACAACCGGCACGCTAGGCAAACACAAACAAANTGCGAAATGATTTTAAAAACACATTTGTAACTGGTGAACCCCACAACAACCGGCACGCTAGGCAAACACAAACAAATCGCAAGAAGTAATCGCACGAGCAAATAAGAGTCTCGGTAAAACAGTTTACTTGCTGCGGTAAGTGGAAAACCCTCTACAGATTTCCGCAATTTCGCTTGCGCTCCGCTTGTCCCTTTTCAATCTCTTCCTCCTCGCGGTAAACAAATCCGATAGCGTATGCAGCAAAGTATACAACTTCGTACGGCGGGTTTCATATGGTCTAAGGGGCAAGCCGCACTGGGGCTCTGTTCGTGTCGCTGCTGTCCTTCAAAATTCTCGTCTTGAAAGAAAGGACTTTTTTATGGAAAATAACTCAATTTGATGATCGAATAAGTGTGTCACAGCGTTTCTCTATTTTGCCTGAAAAGTTTCTAAATGTCCTGTTTCTAAGCGTACATATTTGTCACACGCACACTATCCCGCCAGAAGGTTTTCCCCCCACTTTTTATAAAATTCTAAGATACTGCCAAATAGTTAGATTATACCACACTAAAAAGTTAGACGTACTACGTATACAATATAAAAAAATAGCCTTAAATGAAATCGTACTATATTGTATGTTTTAAAATTTGAAATCTAACTTTATTATCTTCGCTGGTTTGGTACCGAAAGGATTAATACTTTTTTAAAATTTATTTATAGAAATATTTGCAAAATACTTGAAACTTAAGCAAATCAACATGTTATTTTGAAAAAATAATTTCTACAACTATTGCGAACGTAATTTGATTTCATCATGATTTCTATTACGCAAGTAAACTTATGTAAGAAGTGAATGATTTACCATTCCTTCAACAATTTAATATATACTGATAAATAGAATGTCACCATATTCAAATATAGTTGTTCTTACATAATGTTCTACATGTCTATTTTTCAGAAAAATTACGGGACATGATTTAAAAAACTATGCATTTCGCAGTTAATAAAAATATTAAACAACATTCTTATAAGAAGTTAATAATAATATTTCACAATTGTTTAACAATTTCTTTTCGCAAGTATATCAAGAATAAGTACGCTCATATATAGGGTGACTCCGTGAATCGAAGCACTTCTATAAAATGTATATTTTAAAATATTTTAATTGGACGTCAATATAAATTATTTAAGACAGTTTAATATTACCATCTGTATCACCGAGAAGAGTATTTGAATTACTTTTACTATGCTATTTTAGGAATAAAGAATGTACAATAACAATATGGACAAACAGACAGGCAAACGTCTCGAATAAAATTACCAAAATCTGTGCCAACAATGTCTAGAAACCTGCGCGACATGTTAAATGCGGAAAAACTATTCCCACATATTACATTGGCTCGTTAATAAGTACGTTGCTCCCCTTCATATGTAATTGAAATAATAAAAGAAATATTGTGCTCTGAAAGAATTGCGATAATCTACACGACGCCTCAAACTATCTTGCCCACACCGGACCAATTTTTACCGCGGCTATTGTCTGTAAAGTTCTCACCGAGCACATGTCTTATGAAGTCTGTCTCACTCAGTGGAATTATTTTTTTTTTTCGTTGGTAGTCAGTTATGAGGAGTCAAACCTTTTTTCGGCTGGCATGCCACGTACGAGTGGCACGAAATAGATGAAACACTCTCCCAAGCTTCCTTCACAAGATCTCCGTATTCCGCCTCGGTAAAAGCGCTGCTGTGTTGCCTCGCGAAGTGATTGCAAGCATCAGAATACGCTCGTTTCATGGCCCCAGACAACCCTTAGTCCGCAGGTTGAAGCCACTAAGTGGCATGCTATGAATTCCGTGTTACGACATCACAGACATAGTTAATTTACGGTATTTTTTTAACAGTGTAGTGCTTTAAACAGTGGCAAGGACAGTTGAAATGCCGCCTGGACTTTTAACATGCCGTTTATGACTTACTCATATTAACCGTGTTGATAAACAGTTGGCCATGTTGCCCTATTCGAGCTTGCTCGTAGTACACATTCATTCGGTTTCTTACCTGGAGAGCACAACCTCAAGTCTCACATGCGAAAACGTAGAGCAGAAAACACGTCTTTATGGAAGTGTTCTGAAATGTCATTAAAATTATGCAAAAAAATGTAATTTTAAAAACGTTCCTGGCACTAAATTAATCTACCTACATAAAATTCATCAAACAATCGAACATATAAACCTTTAACACACAACAATACTGCTTTAAATACTAGTTGGCATCCTTCAACTTACTTCGAGTTTAATCGTATGGCCTAAAGAAGTGTTACAATCGTTTGTCACTTGTGAAAACATTTTTACTTGCGACGTCAGCAGCCAGAGAGTTTTACGTTACTCATATTACCTGAACGCTAGTTACCACCTGAATTTCCTTACGGTAAAGAAATAAAGCATTTCGAAAGTAGGTACAAGTCTTCTCTTCTATAGGTTGTTTACGGTAAAGTGAGTACTCTTGAGGCTCTAGTTACCTTTTCCTTTGAGCTATTTTTTTAATTTTTTAACCAACTTTTAAATAAATATTGCCATGTAAGTAAGAAAATCGGTTGAATATTCCAACGCACTCGAAAGATAACGTCTAGGGATAAAAAAAAAATGTATTGACTATTATTCATAATGAGGGGGCTTTCAAAAGTGCTTACTTTAATGTGATTAGCCTATANATCTTCGCTGGTTTGGTACCGAAAGGATTAATACTTTTTTAAAATTTATTTATAGAAATATTTGCAAAATACTTGGAACTTAAGCAAATCAACATGTTTTTTTGACAAAATAATTACTACAACTATTGCGAACGTAATTTGATTTCATCATGATTTCTATTACGCAAGTAAACTTATGTAAGAAGTGAATGATTTACCATTCCTTCAACAATTTAATATATACTGATAAATAGAATGTCACCATATTCAAATATAGTTGTTCTTACATAATGTTCTACATGTCTATTTTTCAGAAAAATTACGGGACATGATTTAAAAAACTATGCATTTCGCAGTTAATAAAAATATTAAACAACATTCTTATAAGAAGCTAATAATAATATTTCACAATTGTTTAATAATTTCTTTTCGCCAGTATATCAAGAATAAGTACGCTCATATATAGGGTGACTCCGTGAATCGAAGCACTTCTATAAAATATATATTTTAAAATTTTTTTTATTGGACGTCAATATAAATTATTTAAAACAGTTTAATATTACCATCTGTATCACCGAGAAGAGTATTTGAATTACTTTTACTATGCTATTTTAGGAATAAAGAATGTACAATAACAATATGGACAAACAGACAGGCAAACGTCTCGAATAAAATTACCAAAATCTGTGCTAACAATGTCTAGAAACCTGCGCGACATGTTAAATGCGGAAAAACTATTCCCACATATTACATTGGCTCGTTAATAAGTACGTTGCTCCCCTTCATATGTCATTGAAATAATAAAAGAAATATTGTGCTCTGAAAGAATTGCGATAATCTACACGACGCCTCAAACTATCTTGCTCACACCGGACCCATTTTTATCGCGGCTATTGTCTGTAAAGTTCTCACCGAGCACATGTCTTATGAAGTCTGTCTCACTCAGTGGAATTATTTTTTTTTTTCGTTGGTAGTCAGTTATGAGGAGTCAAACCTTTTTTCGGCTGGCATGCCACGTACGAGTGGCACGAAATAGATGAAACACTCTCCCAAGCTTCCTTCACAAGATCTCCGTATTCCGCCTCGGTAAAAGCGCTGCTGTGTTGCCTCGCGAAGTGATTGCAAGCATCAGAATACGCTCGTTTCATGGCCCCAGACAACCCTTAGTCCGCAGGTTGAAGCCACTAAGTGGCATGCTATGAATTCCGTGTTACGACATCACAGACATAGTTAATTTACGGTATTTTTTTTAACAGTGTAGTGCTTTAAACAGTGGCAAGGACAGTTGAAATGCCGCCTGGACTTTTAACATGCCGTTTATGACTTACTCATATTAACCGTGTTGATAAACAGTTGGCCATGTTGCCCTATTCGAGCTTGCTCGTAGTACACATTCACTCGGTTTCTTACCTGGAGAGCACAACCTCAAGTCTCACATGCGAAAACGTAGAGCAGAAAACACGTCTTTATGGAAGTGTTCTGAAATGTCATTAAAATTATGCAAAAAAAATGTAATTTTAAAAACGTTCCTGGCACTAAATTAATCTACCTACATAAAATTCATCAAACAATCGAACATATAAACCTTTAACACACAACAATACTGCTTTAAATACTAGTTGGCATCCTTCAACTTACTTCGAGTTTAATCGTATGGCCTAAAGAAGAGTTACAATCGTTTGTCACTTGTGAAAACATTTTTACTTGCGACGTCAGCAGCCAGAGAGTTTTACGTTACTCATATTACCTGAACGCTAGTTACCACCTGAATTTCCTTACGGTAAAGAAATAAAGCATTTCGAAAGTAGGTACAAGTCTTCTCTTCTATAGGTTGTTTACGGTAAAGTGAGTACTCTTGAGGCTCTAGTTACCTTTTCCTTTGAGCTATTTTTTTTATTTTTTAACCAACTTTTAAATAAATATTGCCATGTAAGTAAGAAAATCGGTTGTATATTCCAACGCACTCAAAAGATAACGTCTAGGGATAAAAAAAAAAATGTATTGACTATTATTCATAATGAGGGGGCTTTCAAACGTGCTTACTTTAATGTGATTAGCCTATAATTAATGGTCAGATGCTGTTATTTTTACGAGCGTGACATTTCACATTTGTTTTTATGTGTCCTAGTTTCTCGTGCACAAGTTATATTGAATAATTCCATATACAAAGAAAATATTTTTAAAGTTAGAATTCGTTCATAATTGCCAATTTCCTATGTCATAACGGCCATATATTTGGTATAAAAAAAATTTTCAACAGTAATATTAATTTTTTTTTCAAAAGATTGCATACTGTCAAGGGTCTACATTTTTGCCAACTTTCTCCTATGATTAGATGAAATCTTAACACAACCATTAATTCGATAACTTGATTCCTGCACGGATAAAATGTAGCTGTGAAGGTGGCTAGACCGCAACCGTGATACTACTATGTGCATAAAAAAATAACAAAATTACATAAACTCAGTGAACTCCAATGAAAAAGTAACGTTTTAAATACAATTTTGAGATTTGGAATTACTTTTCCAGCAGTGCTGCCGAATTTATTAGGAGCATTTTTGTCAAGTCCGTTAAAATACATACACTCATATATAAGAAGGATGTAAAAAATATTTCAAATATTTAATTGACCATGCGCTACTTCTGTCAAGATTTATTGTCTTTTAAACTAAATAAATTAGTTGGAAGTGTTCTTAAATGCTTCTTGTTTCTAGACTACTTTAAGTACACTCATTTTTAGGGCAACTGAAAACCAATTGCTGTTAAATAAATAAATGAATTTTTAAATATAGTTTTAATTGGTTGGTATAATTTGTACACCTTAGCATTATAAGTAATCATTATACCTGGTGAGTCACCCGCGCCTATTTTTCCGTATCTATGCAACCCGCTTAAAGTTTAACCCATCTAACAAAAACATCTCCTCCACTGTAAAACCATTGTCTCTTGTGTAGCCGAGTTCCGTGCCGTGTACGTACTCGTTACGGCGCCTCGTATGTTAGCAGAACATAAGACGCCGTTGTCTGCCTGCACCAACCAGCGGCGCGCAAATAGAGAATCGCTACGAAGTATCACGTGCGCGTTGATTCCTTTTCGCCAATACATTAAGCGGTGACTGTATTTTTATGTCATGTGAAGAAACACAATAACTCGAAGCAAGGGAGATATGTGTTATTAAGGACGCAAAAAATAAATGGCGTGTGGGGAGTCCACCCAGGGCAAGGCAGCACCCTCCGAGTGACGGTCATTCTAGCTGGGACCCGTAGGTGAGTGTCATCCCCGGGTATGACAGAAATGAGACCCTAGAATTGAGCTGCGCTGGAATGCAAGGGCTAAGGAAACGGAAGTACCCCGAGAAAACCAGCCGGCAAGCTGCATCGTCCAGCACGATTCCCACATGCGAAAATCCGAGAGTGAACCCGCCGGGGATCAAGCCCGGATCGCCGTGGTGGGAGGCGAGCACCCTGGCCACTACGCCACCGCTGCCCCTATTAAAGACGCAATCTTTACGTACCAACGTATTCGGTAAGCATCGCAATAACCGGTTGCAGCACAATAAACGGACATGCATTCTTCGAAAAGTGACTACTTCTCAACGCATTGCTGACATAACACCACCCAATCGCCGCTGACTGTACTAACGACAACGAATCAACGCGCACGTGGTGTTCTGCTGCGATTGGTGTGTTTTTAAAAGAGTCGTAAAACGCGCGGGTTGCATAGATACGGAAAAATAGGCGCGTGCGACTCGCCCGGTGTATTTTGGTGAACGGTCGAGGTTGCTAAGTAGCTGACATAAAACGAGGTATTAGGGTTCGAATTGCGTTCAGTATTTCTGCTTAAGTGATTGCTATCCTTTTTGACGTACCAGTGCTTTGCAGAAGATTGTAAACAATATGACTGTTGGTTTTATGAGGAAGTAGAAACAACCTTTTTTAACATCCAACAAATTTATATCGAAGGATTTTCTCAGGTTTTTCTAGGGTGGAATTTGGCTTTCCCTACATTTTAAATTTATATGGTGATCTAGAAGGCAGTCCGCAATTAATGCGGAGAACTACAAACCCCTAGTACGTGCAGTAGAATAAATAGAACATATGCGGCAGTGAACTATGTCTTCAAAATTCATGGAATATTTAACTATTTTCTGCAAGATATTAAATTTTCTGTACGCGTTCTAAATTCCGAAACGAAAACAGACATTTTGTCACTCAGTACTCGTTTCAGAGCCAGTCTTCAATCGTTGTATTGTGCTTTTAGAGTGTTCAGATTAGAAAATATTGGAACTGTAACAGCGATTGGCGCTGTAGTATATTTTATTCGTAGAAATTTTTTCATCGAGTAAGAATATGAACGTACATACATTACTCAAGATGACACATATTTTGTTTACACTGCCGAGTATATAAAATAAAGTGTTCCATTAGTGAGAATTTCTATAACTATTTTCCGTAGCTTAAATTCAACAGGGAAAATAGAACTCATTTCAATGAAGTCTTGAAACCCACTTAGCTCGGGAAATTCATCTCCATTCACCAGCTGACTTGAATCAGGCTACTGGTATATGTAAAGAGAAATAGGAACTGAACATTGACAAATGTACAATATGGACTCACTCACAATCAACCATATGTCTTCTTGATATACTGTGAGAAGAACTTGATGGCCCTCATTAACATTTACCACCGCTGAAAAACCCTTGGTGAGCAATGATTTCATGCTAGATTGTCAAACATAAATTAAGCCGAAGTGAATTAAACGTTAGCACTTTTACATTTTACAATTTCCTTCAGGCTTATTCGCTGAATTTTATCCACTTATTATCTGGTAATTGTGATAAGGCAAGAATCTATTGATAATTTGAAAATGATTCTGCACTAAATACGTAATGATTACCTAGCGAATTTTCAGAATTTATGTTTGTACTGCAGCATGCTGTAGATTGCCGGAAAGGTGTAGTTTTGGTTACATAATAAGTGACCCTAAATACCTTAAATAAGCTAGAAACCAATTATTCAGCTTGACATTTAAGGGTGAGCCTTGAAAGCTTTATTCGGCTGCTTGCCACAGCATCGGATTAATGAATCACTCGGAATGCCTCTCACGGAAGATAATGAAGTTCTTTGTGTTCTATATGAATATCTAGCAATTTCCAAACAGGAATTTGCCAGCTATTGTATACGTCTTCAAGCCAAGAACAACTCCAACCTAGTATGGGGCGAGGGGAAATAATCTACGCAATACAGTCAGTATATTTTAGGACTCCGTGATGTGTGGATGACTACACTCATTGCGCCAGCGAGTCCACGAACTTTTTGGCTGTAATATCTGTCATATCTATAACATTATAGTGCTTACGTAAAAAAGCAATTAATTTTCTTGTAACAGGTTATAGTCGCACCGGCCTAAGAACGGGATTGGTTCCACCCACCCAAGTGAAAGAGAGAGAGACATAACGACTTGCAAAGCACCAATCACAGTTAGATGGCAGGCGGGCAGGCACTCCCTCCCACCGTCGTCCAATTATTTCCTTTTCTGGGGAGAAGTGGCCTAACATTGGCAGAGCTCCCAAGTCCTAGGTTACAGTGGCGCTACTGAAGTATTTTATATATTTTTTGTTAAGTTAAATTAACTTGTAGTAGTTTTCCTCTTCATTGCCCTGCAATATAATGTTCCTTTTAGTGTATAGGTACTTAAAACTACTCATGGGTTGTAAACGTTGCGTGTGCAGGTGAGTGACAGTGTCTTATCCCACTTGTGCATGCATATACTCTAGTTGCGTAGAGTTGAGCATAATTAAAATATTAGCATATATTTATTGAACTGACAGAGTTACGCAATCATAGTACATAAAACAGTGTAAAAATGAATCGTAAATTTATCTAGTATACAAAAGAGTGGAAAGCAATAAATTAAAAATTTTATATTCCCATAATAACAGAACATTTTAAATCACTTTCTGAACAAAAAAAAAATTAATTTGGTGAGATACCGCTGACGATTACACACACCGCGCAACGACATGACAAGCTCTCTATATGAAGTCGTTCATGAGCTCTATAGGTATTTAATTACATTCTTCATGAAGAGCAGTGCTGAGCTCCTGAAATGTCCTAGGTTGAGGCCGATGAACTACAATTATTCTCACTAATGTGTCCCAAGAATACTGTATATCCGCCATATCTGGAGACCTCGCTGGCCAGTCCAGACAATGGACATCTTCACCTTCATTAAATTAATCCGCCAGGTTGCCTCGATGCACACGTGCATGACAAGATGACATCCATAGAAAGTAAGTCTGGACAGAAAGCGCCTCTGAGTAGTCTCAAATACTGTTGGGATACCTCGTCTCTGTATAGCCTGTTCACGTTAAACTGAGCTTTTTTGAGAGCCCTGCTTATGAACCATTTGTATATACATTGCATTCTTTCAGTGCGTGCAAAATTTACGTTGCCATGGGCCTGATTAATTAATTCATGCTTCGGTAAAACGAGGCTGTGAGATTATTTGAAAAGAAAGGGGCAGCGGTGGCGCAGTGTCCAGGGCGCTCGCCTCCCACCACGGCGATCCGGGCTCGATCCCCGGCGGGTTCACTCCTGGATTTTCGCATGCGGGAATCGTGCTGGACGATGCCGCTTGCCGGCGGGTTTTCTCGGGGTACTCCCGCTTCCCCCGCCCTTGCATTCCAGCGTCGCTCCATTCTAGGGCTTCATCTCTGTCATGTCCGGGGTTGACGGTCACCTACGGGTCCCAGCTGGAAAGACCGTCACTCGGAGGGTGTTACCTTGCCCTGGGTGCGCTCATCACACGCCATTTATCAATTTTATTTGAAAATAATTACATTAAAAATTTTGCTGAATCTTACATACAAGTGAAAAAAAAACGAAAAGCTTGACCTAGTTCGGTATTAATAAATGTTTACCTTACACTTTCAATTCTCTGATGAGATATGGAACTACTTTCCCTTCGTCCATACCATCTTTACTGAGCACATGCTGGTCAGTGAGCCCCCGTTTAAATATCATCACGTCAGGGTTGTGACATTTTTCAATGGTTAATTTCAGAAGCGCTAAACTAACCTTGAACAGGCTGTACCTCTAGGCAGTAACGGCACCTCTCTTGAAGACGTGCAGGTCCGTACGTCCGCCGAACATGACGTCTGTCCACGCCATTATCCCACCACAACCTCTACCACTACCACCAAAGAGATCACTTTGCACGATGCTCCTTGGATTTAATCGCGTTCCAGGTTCTCTCCAGACGAACGTCGAACACAAGTGAAGAGTGATTGAGTAAGGAGATTTGGGTGACTCTTAACATCGAGGTATCGTGAGACAGTCAGGGTGATGCGAGGTGGGTATGGAGCAGCGCCGGAATGAAAGGGAGTAACGGGAGAACCACGAGAAAAGCCGCCGACAAACGGCATCGCCCGGCTGTAATCCCACGTGCGGAAATCTGGGAGCGACCCCGCCGGGAATCGAACCCAGTCCACCTGGATGTCAGGCGAGTAGTCTAACTACAGCAATACCTCTGCGCACGCGTTCGGCCGGAATAGTTTTTCAGACTAAATCTGGACTCTTCTGTGAAGAGCACGTTGCTGCATTCTCCGAGCGTACAATTTAGATGTTGCCGACTTCGCTGTAAACGGGATCTTCTGCGCAATTGTTTTAAAGCGGTACACACATCACTGGACTCATGACAAGAATGTCTGGAATGCGTGTCCTCTCCCCCAACCCCCTTCAAAATTAATAACTTTTAAAGACTAAAACAGAATCTCACCAAAGCAGGTTCACATATAGTATTTAGTAAGTACATCGGACTTTATTAGTTTTTAATCAAGCCCAGTACCTATTTTCAAAATATTGGCAATTAGAATGTTTAGGACAGAATGTCATATATTGAAAAAACATTTAACCTATTTTTACCAAATTTGGTAAGTTCACAATGTATGATAAAAGCATGGAATTTGAAACGCGATAATGTTATTGCTCCTCTATTTTGGAAGATACTGCAAATTTAAATAATAATGATTTTCCGTTTTATCTCGGGAACCATTTACCCGAATTAAACCAATTTTGAAACCCTCGCAGTGCATGATATAAAAATTCAATTTAGCAACAGATAATGCTATTGTTTCGCCATTGTCGAGCAATGTGCAAATTGAAATTAAAAAGCGTAATATCTCAGGAACAAGTTAACCTATTTGAACCAACTCTGCTACACTGGCAGTGGTACATGGTATGAACATTGAGTTTGAAAAGGGAATGTGAATTATCCTCCATTTTGGAAGATAGTGCAATAGCAAAATCAAAGATTTTATGTTATATCTCAGTAGCTACACAACCGATCCCTGCAGAAGTTATTGGCTCTTAAGACCTCGTTGTTAAGAGCAGCCCAAATCTCTCCACTTAACATTGCCAAATTTGGCATATGAGTAAAACTATTGAAAGCAATGTTCATGTACGTAATTAAAATGCAACACTTATTTTCAAAACTGCGATTATATAAATATTTTTGGATCATCTGCAATATCTACCACACTCTTTAACCAACACCGACCATATTTCTTATGTTGAAAGAAATGTTAACACACATGAAATATGTCAACACATAGCGTATTCTGNACGTGCGGAAATCTGGGAGCGACCCCGCCGGGAATCGAACCCAGTCCACCTGGATGTCAGGCGAGTAGTCTAACTGCAGCAATACCTCTGCGCACGCGTTCGGCCGGAATAGTTTTTCAGACTAAATCTGGACTCCTCTGTGAAGAGCACGTTGCTGCATTCTCCGAGCGTACAATTTAGATGTCGCCGACTTCGCTGTAAACGGGATCTTCTGCGCAATTGTTTTAAAGCGGTACACACATCACTGGACTCATGACAAGANGCCGACTTCGCTGTAAACGGGATCTTCTGCGCAATTGTTTTAAAGCGGTACACACATCACTGGACTCATGACAAGAATGTCTGGAATGCGTGTCCTCTCCCCCAACCCCCTTCAAAATTAATAACTTTTAAAGACTAAAACAGAATCTCACCAAAGCAGGTCNTGCGTGTCCTCTCCCCCAACCCCCTTCAAAATTAATAACTTTTAAAGACTAAAACAGAATCTCACCAAAGCAGGTCCACATATAGTATTTAGTAAGTACATCGGACTTTATTAGTTTTTAATCAAGCCCAGTACCTATTTTCAAAATAGTGGCAATTAGAATGTTTAGGACAGAATGTCATATATTGAAAAAAAATGTAACCTATTTTTACCAAATTTGGTAAGTTCACAATGTATGATAAAAGCATGGAATTTGAAACGCGATAATGTTATTGCTCCTCTATTTTGGAAGATACTGCAAATTTTAATAATAATGATTTTCCGTTTTATCTCGGGAACCATTTACCCGAATTAAACCAATTTTGAAACCCTCGCAGTGCATGATATAAAAATTCAATCTAGCAACAGATAATGCTATTGTTTCGCCATTGTCGAGCAATGTGCAAATTGAAATTAAAAAGCGTAATATCTCAGGAACAAGTTAACCTATTTGAACCAACTCTGGTACATTGGCAGTGGTACATGGTATAAACATTGAGTTTGAAAAGAGAATGTGAATTATCCTCCATTTAGGAAGATAGTGCAATAGCAAAATCAAAGATTTTATGTTATATCTCAGTAGCTACACAACCGATCCCTGCAAAAGTTATTGGCTCTTAAGACCTCGTTGTTAAGAGCAGCCCAAATCTCTCCACTTAACATTGCCAAATTTGGCATATGAGTAAAACTATTGAAAGCAATGTTCATGTACGTAATTAAAATGCATACACTTATTTTCAAAACTGCGATTATATAAATATTTTTGGATCATCTGCAATATCTACCACACTCTTTGACCAACACCGACCATATTTCTTATGTTGAAAGAAATGTTAACACACATGAAATATGTCAACACATAGCGTATTCTGNACCAACACCGACCATATTTCTTATGTTGAAAGAAATGTTAACACACATGAAATATGTCAACACATAGCGTATTCTGTCAGCAATTTGGTAAAATAGCAGCAATTTCGATATAATATACAGGAAAACAGTAAATCAATTCCTTCCAAATTTGGCAAACAAGTTGAACTACAGTAGGCCACGTGCACTGACATATTTAAGTTCGCCAGAGAATTATCTTCAAAATGGCGGCGATATAAATAATTTGTTTTATTATTATATATTTTCAAAACTATGTAACAAATTTGAAATTTATTTTGTCTTCTGGCAGTATCTATCACAACAAACCGATACGCCTACACAGGGCCTCTTATGTCCCAATTTAGTAAGTTAGTCCCACATAAATAAATAAAGTTTTCTTATATATCGGGAAACAATATACCGATTTCAACCTAAGTTGGCAAACAAGTAGTATTGTGGTAGGCCATCTATATTTATAGGCTACGTTTCAAGAGGGCCAAGCACTTATTTTCAGAATAGCGACCATATAAACATTTTACCATAGTATGCTACACTTACGAAACAATGCAGCCAATTTCTACTTAACTTTGTATGCTGGCAGTATACACTGAAGAGCCAAAAAAAAANACACTTACGAAACAATGCAGCCAATTTCTACTTAACTTTGTATGCTGGCAGTATACACTGAAGAGCCAAAAAAAAAAAGCACACCTACCTAATATCTTGCAGCCCCCCTCCAACACCCCGTCCGTGCAAGCAGAAGTGCCGCAAGACGACGTGGCATGGACTCGACTAATGTCTGAAGGTATGCAGGAGGCAATTCACACCGTGAATCCTGCAGGGCAGTCCACAAATCCAATACGCACCAATTTTAAAAAGGAATGCACGTCTGTCACGTTTAATGATTCTCGTCAGTCGTCGTTTGTCCCATTCTTTCACGATCTTTTTCCGGCCGCAGCGATGTCGAAGGTGTGATGTTTTACCGGATTCCCGATATTCACGGTACACTCGTGAAATGGTCGTACGCGAATATCCAAATGTTATCGCTACCTTGGAGATACTATATCCCATCTCTCGTGCACCGACTATAACACCACATTCAAACTCACTTAAATCTTGATAACCGGCCACTGTAGCAGCAGATCTAGCTGCCGACCGCATCGCGTTATTCTGATTGGTTCCACACCTCTGTTATTTGCGTACGCGCGCCTATACCAGTTATTTTTGGCTCTTTAGTGTATATGCAAATATAAAATTAGCTAATGCATAAACTCATATTTTTGCTATTTCGGAAGATAGCACCATGTGAAAAATTAAGTTTCTGTGTCCTATCGCGGGAAACAATTAACTGATACCCGCCAAATATAGGTGACAAGTGCTACTTTTGTAGTCCATCTAAATTGATGTAATTAAACGAGATAGTCACATTTTTTCAAAATAATAGCCATATAAATACTTAAGGTTTTGTAGCATAATGTCCCTAAAAATTTCAACTCACATTAATATGTAACATGATGTATGCCAAACATAGAATATGCTAAATACGTAACAGTTCTGTTCTCTTGCAATGAAGATAGCAATGAGAAAATTGAGCTTTATTACCATATGTCTGGGATCAAACAACCTATTCACACCGAACTTAACACACAAGTAGCGCTACAGTATGCCATGTTCTAAGTGTGTCTTGCTTTATTTGCAGTATGGCTGCCATATAAATCATTCAGATACGTTTGACACATCCATTAAACCATTCAACCAATTGCAATTAAATTTGTGTGGTGACAGCAACCATTAGATGTTTTAAATATGCTTATAGAGGTCTTCTTTTTCCGCAATTTAATAAGAGAGTGTCAGGCGATAAAATACAACATTTGTGCCACATCTGAAGAGTGAGTAAGTGAAGATATTTGGGTGGCTCTGAACAGCGAGGTATAAAGAACCGATGAGGGTAATTGAGGTGAGTATGTAACATCGCCAGAATGAAAGGGCTGGGAAAACGNAGCGAGGTATAAAGAACCGATGAGGGTAATTGAGGTGAGTATGTAACATCGCCAGAATGAAAGGGCTGGGAAAACGGGAGATCTCCGAGAAAACCCGCTGACCAGCGGCATCGTCTGGCACGATTCCCATAAGTAAAAAGCTGGGAGTGCCCGGCCGGGGATTGAACCCGGTTAGCCTTGGTGGGAGGCTTGCAGGATAACCGCTCATCCACCGCGGCTCCCAGTTTGTGGAGCCAATAATCTGCTCCCCATAACATTTTTCACACAAGTAGTACTACAATGGGCCATGCAAACATACATAATTTAAGTGAGATAAACACTTGTTTTCACCATTATGTCCATGTAAATATTAGAAGTTGGTAAACCCAGTCTACTAAAATTTTATACTAATTAATACGAGTGTTTTTGCTGCGAATCCTACCTCCGTAATGTAGTTGATTGCAAGCAAGATTGCGGCGCGTGGCGTTCTGTGTTCGAGTCCCAGGTAAGGCATATGTGCATTTTTTCATAGTCACATCTCTAATAACATCGCAATTAAAGAGACCTCCAGACCCGCCTAAGATCGAAACTTTTAAGAATTTCATCATAATAATTTGCATACATGTAGAGGAAATTAGGCTTATTAGATATATCAATAACTTATTGTTTTTCCTGTATAAACATGCTTTCACTTGAATGGCGCATGAATGAAGTCAATATACCCATTGCAATGTAAATTTCACATATTGCCGAAGGATAAAAATTTAGGAGAATATCAGATTTTAGCAGGGCTTTCAAAAGTGCTCACTTAACCGTGAACAGCCCATATGTAGGTGTAGGACTACTTTAGGAATTCTGATTTTCAAAGACGTAAACAAGCTAGATAAAAAAAACTTCCACTATAGCGGGGGGAAGGTTCCCCTTTAGGGCAGTATATACGAGTTCCTCCTCTCTCTTGCGCTGCAAAGTGGGGTGGGACGACCCATAGCGTCGCCTCCGCTGCGGTGGCCTGAGGTCGCACGTGCGGACAGATCGCGCTAAGGCTGGCTGTAGGCAGGTAATCCTCCCTAGGGNGGAACCTCTGGCTGTTGGATTAGGCATAATTACACCGGGTACACTGGTAGCTACAAACCAAATACTGCAGGCCACCTGCTCTCCAGGGACGAAGCAGCCACACTGCCCCCTTCTCCGGCGCACGACACGCGCTGCCATATACATACCTGCTGGAACGAGCGTGCCGATATTCTTAGCGTGTCGATGTACCGCTCAGAGTACCGGTGGATGGCGCTTACCAAAAAAAAGTATTACTGACACGTAATACGAGATGTTTCTGCCCTAATAATTAATGCCTGTCGTACAAGGAACTTTTTAACTATTTGTATTTATTTTCTGTCAAGTCGGAAAACAGCTACTTACGATAACCACCGAAAAATATTAAATGTTTATTAGTAATACGCCCGATAGTACTTTAGGGCCTTAAAATAAAACCTCGGGACGTTTTATTTTCACCTAAAAATAGTGTGTAATGTAATCTTGTTCCTAAATAAAAATGAAAATATTTATTTGGAATATGAAATAAAGTAAAAAAATTTTGACAACACTTACCAGCAACTGTCTTAAGAAAATTAACTTTGTATTTAGGGGGATGAGTGAATTGCATCGAAATTATTCATCATAAGTAGGGAATGTATTCATTTTAATAGATTACATGTAACTTTACTGTAAGTAGTTGTTTTTTTCTATAGTGAACTCATTAACGTTTAAGTACATTTTTTCATTATCAAAAGTCAAAAGATGTAAACATTTACTCTCGTTATGAAATAAAAAAATATTTTGTTTGTATCTATATCGCTTTAGTACAACCAAAGATTACATTTCACATTTGCATAACAGTCGAATAGCTTACTTAAAAATGAATGTGTTAAAAAATCAAGATCATTAACGGAGTTTTAGTTTTTCAGAAAGCTTGAGGAATAAAATAAATAACCAAAACTGCGGACTAAAATAAATGGCCACTTAATTGTTTCTGTTAACATGGACCTTACCAAATATTTTTAGGTAACTAGAAAATAATTTTGTTTTTGCTAAATATAAAATGGTTTCTGTACATAATATTATAAACGAATAAACACAGTTATTAAGTATGCAGGACAATTTCACTTATCGCCACAATATACGCAAGTTTCGTATATATTGTGTATACCTATATAAATTGTACATACGTATATACCTTAGCGTGGTTGTCACCACCGTTCTTTCATTTGTCAAAATTCAAATAGATTCAGAAGAGTTGCTGGATTTCACGGCCATTGTCCTTATGATTATTCCAAAATATAACGCTGAACGACTGAAACGGACAGCTGAACTTTAAGCTTTTGCCTCACCACCTTGCGGCTCCAGTCCGGTAACAGATATCACCACGAAGCACATCTCCTTACTAGCAGGGCCAGATTTAGAGATCCAGGGTTCCTAGGCAATTACAGAGTCCGGGCCCCCTTTTTGGTAAGTTCAGACAAGTAGTGACAAGTTTAGAAATGTGCGTGGGTACAATGTGGAATCAAAGAATATGCACCTACGTAATTGGCGACGCAAAGATTCCCCGCTAGACATTGGATGGACGGAATTTCTACAAAAATCCACAATAAATATCATTAAAATCTTTAAACTAAGAAGAAATATTTTTTTTGNGGATGGACGGAATTTCTACAAAAATCCACAATAAATATCATTAAAATCTTTAAACTAAGAAGAAATATTTTTTTTTGTATATATAGACATGTGCTGGACATTTCCTGAACTTTACGTAGACTAAATTTCATCAATAATACACAGAAAATGCTTCAGATATCATCAAAAATTCTAAATTAATTAAAATAAAAAACGTTTATACCATATTTGTTTTCTGGGCTAGACTTCTCCTAGACTAAATTGCTGGATCAAGGATAGATCACATCTTTTTTACACGGGACAGTAAAATTATCCAATTTTGGCTTCTGTAATAATAAATAGCGCTGTCTTGTCCGGTGTTCTATACTAATTAAATGACTGATGTATATTTTTATCATCGCATTTGATTTTCTTGATAAAATTTTGCAATCTTTCATTAGTCCAATTATTGTTACATTATTTAAATGTGGTCACGGAATTATTTAAAAAATGGCCGCCATGTAAATATTTTTATATGTTTGGCATATCTATTTAACAATATCAATCAAACTTTTTATGCTGACATTATCTATTACATTATCTATTACAAACATTGTGTTCAGAGCCTCTTTTTAAGCAATTTTGCGAGAGAGCCATTTAATAAAATAACGTTTTCACACGAGTAGCGTTATAGTAGGCAATGTAAACTAATGTGTTTTATTGCCTCGGACACTTATTCTCAAAATGATGATGGATTAAATTTTTCATGTTAGTTAACCCTATCACTCTAAACATACTGATTTCATCGAAAATTAATGCTCCGAATCCTACCTCCGTGATGTTGTGGATTGCAAGCTAGCTTTATTTTACGGGTTTTTCTGAATNAAAATTAATGCTCCGAATCCTACCTCCGTGATGTTGTGGATTGCAAGCTAGCTTTATTTTACGGGTTTTTCTGAATTTGAATCCCGGCTAAGTTACTCGTGTATTTTTATTGTCATTGTACCGTTTCACTTGTTTCTAGTTTCATCTCTAATGATATCGCCGTCAATGAGGCGTCAATGTCTACGTACCACCTAAGCTTTCAAGAACTTCACTAAAATTCATTTTCACGCATGTAGAGGAAAGTAGGCTCATTAGTTATCATTAACTTCTGGTTATAATATTTTCTCTCCTGCTTATAGTTGTTGTGTGTTTATAATTTTTCTCTCTCCTGCTTATGTTTAAGGCTGTTTTTTTTTATTTATCTCATCGAAAATCTGGTGTCCGCTGGATAAATGTGCTGGACTGATTTAATTGGCTCAACTTTCGTTGGTTATAAATCTGCATGGCATAAAAATGTATGGGGCCACCGAAAAGTTGCCTGTGTAAGCAGCCGCCGCCAAATATCTTGGGACTCTTCGCAGTCGCATTGCGAAGCCCAACGAGACAACTCACAAGATAAACAAACACATCCGGAAGTCTGTGCGACGAGCGGAAACATTTACAGCAGCTGAAGAGAACTCTTTGAACATTTCGTGACAAGGACGATGTGTCAGAGAGCAGTGGAGCGTGTTAATATGTATAGTTCTTTGTGTGTGTTAATTCGTACATCTGCTTATGCCAGTTTTAAAAACCACAGCCACAAGGAAATGTTACTATCAATAAATGCTGGCGTGGCCATCAATTTCTATTGATATTCCATTAACGGTTACTTCTAACTTTTCTGAAGCCCTGCTTGAGTTCTACTTCCAGGATATTCCTCCGCCTCAAGCAAACAAAGCTTAAATAAACCTCGAAAATAACACCAAAGTGACAGCACACCACATTCGTGTGCACTCAGTTTAGCAATATTTTGCATTATAACTATGTATTACTAGTCATTACCAGAAATAATGCAATTTATGGATGAAATATAAGTGAAAGTTTAATTTAACCAAAAAATATGGACCTTTCATGTTGACAGAGATACAAGAAGCTTGTGATACATGCCATATTTGGGAAACAACCAATCACGTCTTACATGGGATGATTTTCCAAAGGTTTGGTACAAAAAGTATGAAGAAACCATGAATAAACTGTAGAAAAAATTCAACAGATTTCGTTACGAAACTCTGCAAATAAGAAATTCAGGAAGGCTACCCGTACCAAATTCATATTAATATACTCATTCTTCTTGCATGTTTATAGACTTTAGATAATGCAGACATAAATGAAATCGAGCTTTATCAAGGGATTGTTTATATCTGAATTCTTACTAATTACCCTCCCTCTCTCTTGAGTTTATTATACATTCTTGAGAGATTTTATTTCGTATGCGTTAGTTTTTGATTCATCAAAACCATAAAAAAGTTGATAAAGTGTTAAGTAATGTTTTTTTATAGTAAATTTTTTCAAAGAATTTACAATAAATGATATACACTATGTTATTATATCTGTCTATTAATACCCAGCCGGTTAATGTAATTTAAATGGGTTTTTGACTATAAACTTTCAAGCTAACGTAACATCTCTTTAGCATGTAAATGTTATACCGTAAGAACATAACGGTATATCTAATGATAAATAGAGACGATGTGGTGGGCTAAACGAATTCTTAGGGGCTATCGTCAGTGAACACAAGCGTAGCGCATCTCTCTGTGAACGCAACAGCGGACATTCCGGCATATCCCATACGAGAATTCAGACGCTAGACCAGAGATGGTCAGCTTTCGCGTTGTGCCTGGGCAGCCTTGCTGCATCCAATTCAGGTGCGATTCCCAGTTTGTCCAAGTGGTTCAGGGGCAGAGCTTCACCTCCGTGCAGTTGACGTCAATGGCGAGCCAAAACAGAAACACCGCATCACCCTGCGATGTCACCTCGCACACACCACTGCCTCCATTTTATTGTCGTGCCTCGACTGTAATCTATTCGCGGTATCTTCTCTTTTTTTTGTATCAAACCTATAAACATCACCTTATGTATGACGGGTTTTTGTTTTAGAAATACGTCACGTATACCATGCGTTTTATACTTCTGTTGAAATTACTTATTTTATAAATTACGAATTTTACTTTAATTTTATTTACTACCGAACAAGAGTTNTTATACTTCTGTTGAAATTACTTATTTTATAAATTACGAATTTTACTTTAATTTTATTTACTACCGAACAAGAGTTGATTTACTGTTACAGAAATCATTTAAGTGTAACATTTAGTATCTTGTAATAAATGCATTATGTAATCCATTCCAAATCTATTAAGAATAGAAAGTAGAACTTTAGCACGGCTTCAGAAAAGTTGGAAATAACCGTCAGTAGACTGTAAAGGCGGATACACGCCGAAGTTATCACGGATCTCGTTTACGTTACCTTTACGTTAACTCTGTGTTAAAACTTTTTATAAAATCTTTGCTTTGTTCGCACTGCAGTTATGAAAGGATCGTCTCCGATAAGTTGTAATTCGGTGCTAAATGCTGTTTATGGTTAACTGAGCTATTTCGAAATCAATGCTTGAGAAGTGTCACTGCCGCTACCGGCACATATTTTTACGAGCACACTGCCTGGCACACGCCCAGCTTAACGTTGGTAGTAACGAATGGAAAGCAGTTCCATGTGTTAACGTCGAATTGAAATTGTTAAGTATAAACCAGTTAATATATGATTGCTTTCTTTTGCTTAATTTTTTGTTGCATGTAAGTGTAAGAAGAATGAGTAAATTTATAAATTATTTACGTTTCTAGTAATTTCACAGTTTCACTAGACAGGCGTACGAAGAAATTGGTGTGACCCACAGCAAAATTAATATATATATATATATATATATATGTTGTGTCCGTTTGTTCGTACACGTATAACTCCCGAAAAATCAACTAATTTTAATTCTGTTTTTTTATAAACCTTCCTTTCATTTCCACGAGTGTTTGTACACCTTTCTTTTTTATCTGCATTACCTGCAAAGGTACTAAAATCTGCAAAAGCTCATTTTTACCATGCTTTCGCGTCAGGAAGCGCCTTTCTTGACAGCTGTCTGTTTGGACATTTCAGTTTGTTGTTCTCGATGTTTTTTTTTCGATTGTTTAAAGATTTTGAAAATACATATATGTACTTCTTTCAATTAATTTCACAGAAATGAATATAACCAAAAAATTGTATGCCACAGCAACGCGTGGCCGGGTAAGATAATTTTATATATATAGTGGAAGAATACACAAAGTGCATACAAGTAGACCTTAAGAAGAAATTTCAAAAGTGCTCAGTTAACCATGAACAGCATATACCATACATGCTGTATCAGGGCTCTGAAGAAAAACCACATATTGAATAAACGTGGAAATTTGCAAATATAAGTGCGTGTTTTAATTTTTAAAACATTTGCATCGATGTGCCACTCATCTATCGCCCAAAAATTGATGACAATTTTCAACCGTATTTTTCTTTCACTCAAAGAGTTTTCCTTACAGTTAATTTGTTTATATTTTGCACACACGCCAACGAAACTATAACTTCAACGCATATTGCAATTGTGGCATAATACACAACATAATATGAAGGCCTGAGTTGCAAGAAGTAAAATATAATGCAGAAATTAAAAGATGATTATCCTCCTTTGCATGTGATTGGCCAACACTATGATACATTTACGTCATGCTGAAGTTGGTGCGACTACTCGCCAGGAAAATTCATCTTTGTGGTGCTCTTAATCCATTGTGAATACACTGCTGCCAGGTATGTACCCGAACATAACAACAACGACCAGTTAACGCAACGAACTCCATGTTAGCTTCAACGTGAGTCGACCTTTACTGCCAGCTTTAGGGATATGAATCTCATTCACAGCCTCATCACACACCATATATAGCGGCGTCAATTTTTACGCACGTTTGTGGATCCCTTAACTAACCAACAAACAAATACTTTAGGAGACTTTCCGTGCAAGGCTTTTAGAGAAAGCGGTTCTGGAGAAAACCGCCCCCGCATCAGGGGTAGCCATCCAGTTCCTATTGTGGGTTATTTTTCCTCGCAAACGAAGTGATATATGTTAATAGGACATTCCAACATTATTCACACATGTTGATAAATAACTCGTCTTCAGAATTTGGTTGTGTTCAGAAGTACAAAATTTATTGGAATAATAGCACTTCGACTACTATAAACGACGATATATGTTTATTATTTTCTTTCTAGAAGGTAAAAAATTATTTAAATAATGCGCTATCCTCACTTTTTTTCTTAAGTATGAAGTCGTTTCCCAGTTTTTTTTATATAACCCCTTTAAATATTACTGCAGGCCAAAGACAAAATACGTAAATTTTTTCAGTCAATTTTTGTTACGGTGCCGCATTCCAAACGTTGTAACACAACCAAGGGATCACCACGTTGCACGACATCGCTACTTTATTGCCTTTGAAAGTACGGACTACGTGCAAAGGTATCACTTAACAAGGTTCCCATAATATCATGCGCAAATAAACTTAATATCGAAATAAAATATTTGCTTTCATTGTACTACTCGATACGATAAATAAAGTTCTCCGCATCGTTACTTCGCTTCTTCTAATGTTTATGACCACTCGACTCCGCAAAATAACAAGCTTAATACATTCAGTGCGCTAATTAATTACCTTTTATCTCAAATTGTTCTCTCGCGCTGCAGAAGGAGCCAGGGGTATAAATCGCTGCTCCATAAGCCGTTGTTGCGCGCAGAGCAGGCACCGAGAGACGCCTTGCAAAGCGCCCCTGGCTTGGCCCGTGCTCGA
>NQII01000863.1:450193-496054 GCA_002778355.1 Clitarchus hookeri
CTCGCCATTCCTGCCTGCTCGCGGAATCTGGCGTCTGTCCCTCTGTTCTGCCTCGAGGTTTGTTGTTCTGTTCGTCGTCGTGTGAATGCTTCGGGATCTCCCCCTGGACGCTGCACTCGTGTTCTTCCTGATGCCACCCGCTACCGTGACCTCCCCATGCCGATGGTCGCTTCGTCCTAGCGCTGTCCCTTTTCGTCATGGTTGCCGGCCCTAAATCCTGACTGACGTACCCGCCTGTGCTTCGCTAGAGCTTGAGTACGGACGGATAACATATAGGGACGCCGCAGGCGTCAATAGTCCATTCACCGTTTCTTCGGGTGTTTTGAAACGAACCTTTGAAAAATCACCCTATGCGTAACATGTCAATATGTTTTTTCAATAACTTGTATACCACAAATATATGACACTGTGATTAACTTTAAATTACTGTGTTATTGATTAAATTAAACTTTAAAATAGTATATTTTACAAGTTGTAATATTTATTTCGTATTAAATACAAATTAAAAATAGTTGGAGCAGCTATGTGTTGGCAACAGCTAGTAAGATATTGTTCACAAATAAACATTGTTTTTACGTAGTGTTTTGGTATGCTATTTGTAAATTAAACTTTGCCTATTGATATATTTGAATTTTTATGTAGCACTGAAGGAAACATATTTCACTTTTACAGCTAGAAATATCAGCGCAAATTACTGTGCGTAGGCCCTAGTGACATAGTATTATTTTTTTTCGTCCGAGAAAGAAAATTTAAAAGGTGGAGCGAAGCTTGTCGCTCTCTCTCTCCCTCACCCCTCCATCTTCCCTCTTTATCAGTATCTCTTTCTCTCTCTCGGGAAGTTTCGCAGCTCCTGTAGTAGCAGGAAAATTATACATGTTTTCAAATTTAGCATATTTCATACTTATTACAGCAAAAAAAATTATTTTTTAAATTGTAATTTACAACTGAAACGAGATTTTATTGTTTGAATACTTATAAAAACATATTTAGATGTGATAGCGGCACTGTTACATATCTGAAGTTGGTAGAAGTGGCGACTGGCGATGCCGACATTACATGGCGTGTTTCTGAACGAAGCGTCANGTTACATATCTGAAGTTGGTAGAAGTGGCGACTGGCGATGCCGACATTACATGGCGTGTTTCTGAACGAAGCGTCAAGTTCGTACTCGTTGTGTTTTTTAAACCTACCTAGTCAAGTTACGATTTTGTGTTGAATATGTATTTTCTGTGGCAGGAATAAATATATTGTAAAGTGCTTCGTGATCACTGTGTGTGTGAAATATTATTGTTGCCATTACGTTACGTTGGAACAGTGTGCGTGTGATTGCAAATATCGGACGTGCAAAATTTATGCGTTTCAACAGTGAACTGTTTTTAATTCGAAATTAATTGTTAGAAAGACACGTCTGATTCTCATATCGTTATAATCCTGCCATAGGTGTTTGAAACACAATTGTGCAACGTGCTTACGTTTCTGTGATTTGAATGTTTGACACCACCCCACAAAATACTAAGTCCAGCCAGATAAATTTAAATAAGAAATGAAATAATCCTATAAAACAGTAAGTACCAATTCATATAAATATGAAGGGAATAAAAGTTACAGTAGGCATATTTGTGTGCATATTCACCACTATCTTTAAGGTTTGACGTTGCTACGTACAATAAATATGCGACACGAGTTGCGTGCTTGGATTAACTGTGCCTTTTCGTTGGACTAGCTGTCCCTTCGTTTTAATTTTTTTGAAACTAAGGTGGTACTTTTAACGAAATAACCCAACACATATTATTAAAAAGATGTTAATTATTACAGTTCTTTCCCCTACAGTTGTAACAGGGTTAAAAACCATCGAGGAAAAATATTAAAGTGTATTATGTGTAATGTGCTATGTCGTGTATAAATAAGTATGCTAACAATGTAAAAAAATTACCGTAAGAACTTTCGTCAACATAGACATTGTTAAAAATGCATAAAGCTGACATNATGCTAACAATGTAAAAAAATTACCGTAAGAACTTTCGTCAACATAGACATTGTTAAAAATGCATAAAGCTGACATAGATATGGTTATAGCCCGGAGTTATGGACATTGTTAAAAATGCATAAAGCTGACACAGATATGGTTATAGCCCGGAGTTATGGACATTTTTACGAAATGGTTNGACATTGTTAAAAATGCATAAAGCTGACACAGATATGGTTATAGCCCGGAGTTATGGACATTTTTACGAAATGGTTTTTGAAATATGACTAAATTCTTTCAACAGCTGAAAACAGTAAAAAAAAATTAAATTCGACAGTTAAAACGTAGTCACATGGTAATGTACAAGTTTACATACAGCGGAAGGATACATAATCGGTAACCAAAAGTAGAACATTAGCAGGGCTTCAGAAAAGTGTGAATTAACGGTGAATCACCTATTTATATATATATATATGAATCCTTACCGTTTCGCACTGACTATACGATTATTTAATTTGACCCATGCAGTAGGTAAAAATTAAATCATCACCTCGGTCATTACCAACTTCGCCACATCACGACATGAAGAATGGGTAATACATAGTCTTCACAGCCATCAAATATTATTCGAGTGATGAACCAACACTAAATCCTCATGATCACTCTGTTAAACAACTTTGCGGGTGCTACACAAATATTTGTGAATATTTCTTATGGAAGAGTTTTATGGTGACCGCAAAAATAATTTTTGCACTTTAAATATTTATTAAAATTTTAATATGATCGCTCTATTGCTTGTTCATGGTCCATACGTATGTATATATGTTTAAGAAAATCCTGTCTGTCGTGCGCTATCAGTAACACTTCAGTAGCTGATAAAAATTTGTTTCTCGTTTCAACGTTACTTTATGCCGATAGCGGATGAAATCCGTTTCTTTATATTGAATAGTAGGATTTGACGTAACTGCCACAGGGCTTGTTTCAAACAATTCTGCTGCTTCACTTTACCGACTAATGAGTACCAACCGCCAGGTTCGCAACAACTTTATAACTGTACGTATGACACCCAATGAAANTCACTTTACCGACTAATGAGTACCAACCGCCAGGTTCGCAACAACTTTATAACTGTACGTATGACACCCAATGAAACGAAAAGAAAAAAAAACACCAATCATGGCTTAAAGAATGCCAAAATAATTCATAAGTAATAAACTAATGAACAATAATTTTGTGATAAAAATACAGGTTCACGTAGTCTCAGAAGGACATGCTTGGACAAACGAGTGTTCTCCCGGAGTGAACTTTCACAAACTTATGACCCTATTATTTCACAGAACAGCTGCATGTGGCATTTATGCCAAGTCTTTCGGCATCCTTTTTGTCTTATGACAATTTATTACAACGTTAATATTAATTAGTCAGTTCTATAAATATTTTAACATTGTGTAAATATTCAACAATAATATATTGGTTGCTGTTTCCTCTCTACTAATTTACGCGGTGAGTTCCCAACAACAGGTTTTCCCGAACGAGTTTTCTTTCAGAAGAAATTGTACGCTATGTTCACATATGTTTTCAAAACTTTACTGGTGTAGAAAATTGTAATATCATTTTAATATAAGCAAGTTAGTAAATTAGTTAAATATGTCAGGCCTTATATTAGGAAATACAAGAGTTTTTATTTACAATTACTCATCTCTATTTTAATTAGTTTACCGAGCGAAGTGGCAAAGTAGTTAAACTTTGGACTCCCATTCCGGAGAGCCTGGGTTCGAATCCGACTATCCTCAGTTATATTTTCCATGGTTTCCCGAAATCACTTAAGGTGAATGCTGGGATTGTTCTTTACTAAATGACATGACTGATTTATTTCCTGTTCCTGCTACTCTAAACAACTTTTTCTATCTCTGATGGCCTTGCTTTTGACGAGACGTTAAAACCTACCTATCGGCCTACTTTGTAGTTAGTTATGAAATGCTTTTATGTGCTCCACACAATGATGCGGGATGTTTTCTTTGTTTTNCACTTTACCGACTAATGAGTACCAACCGCCAGGTTCGCAACAACTTTATAACTGTACGTATGACACCCAATGAAAAGAAAAAAAAAAACCACCAATCATGGCTTAAAGAATGCCAAAATAATTCATAAGTAATAAACTAATGAACAACAATTTTGTGATAAAAATACAGGTTCACGTAGTCACAGAAGGACATGCTTGGACAAACGAGTGTTCTCCCGGAGTGAACTTTCACAAACTTATGACCCTATTATTTCACAGAACAGCTGCATGTGGCATTTATGCCAAGTCTTTCGGCATCCTTTTTGTCTTATGACAATTTATTACAACGTTAATATTAATTAGTCAGTTCTATAAATATTTTAACATTGTGTAAATATTCAACAATAATATATTGGTTGCTGTTTCCTCTCTACTAATTTACGCGGTGAGTTCCCAACAACAGGTTTTCCCGAACGAGTTTTCTTTCAGAAGAAATTGTACGCTATGTTCACATATGTTTTCAAAACTTTACTGGTGTAGAAAATTGTAATATCATTTTAATATAAACAAGTTAGTAAATTAGTTAAATATGTCAGGCCTTATATTAGGAAATACAAGAGTTTTTATTTACAATTACTCATCTCTATTTTAATTAGTTTACCGAGCGAAGTGGCAAAGTAGTTAAACTTTGGACTCCCATTCCGGAGAGCCTGGGTTCGAATCCGACTATCCTCAGTTATATTTTCCATGGTTTCCCGAAATCACTTAAGGTGAATGCTGGGATTGTTCTTTACTAAATGAAAAAACTGATTTATTCCCTGTTCCTGCTACTCTAAACAACTTTTTCTATCTCTGATGGCCTTGCTTTTGACGAGACGTTAAAACCTACCATCGGCCTACTTTGTAGTTAGTTATGAAATGCTTTTATGTGCTCCACACAATGATGCGGGATGTTTTCTTTGTTTTNATCGGCCTACTTTGTAGTTAGTTATGAAATGCTTTTATGTGCTCCACACAATGATGCGGGATGTTTTCTTTGTTTTATCTTTACTTACCTATCTATATCATTCTATGAGGTAAAGGTTTCCTCCTATAGTGTCCATGCCCAAACATGTTCTTCTACAATCATGTTAAAGATTAAATTATTTTGTTACTACAAAAGAAATTATTGGTAAATATTAACCACATACTGATAGCTAACTTCAAAATTACTTCTATTTCAACACTTATTTTACTGATCGAATACAAGAGGAGGTAAATTTACAGCAACACTCAATTAGCCTAGGATATTGTTACAATTTCTCTCAAAGTCAGTAGGGTAAACCAGGTTCGTTAAGGGATGGAGGTCTTAATTGTATAAAATGTTAATTATCGTTTCTTAATTTACTTACAATAACTACAAACAAAATTCTTTCGACTCGGAACACCACAAAACATTATCACTTGCTTTTTAAAATGAATGAATCCAATCAATACAATTTACAACTACCTCAAAGAAATTAATATAATTAAATAATTAACATCGTTCGTAATAAACAGTGTCTCAAAACCTATTTAATTACTTTATTAATTATGTGTCCATGTTTTACAGTAGCGATATTTACAATAAAGTCCATATCACATGTACATTCAGTCCCACCTCAGTTCAGTCCAGGTACCACCAGTCCGCAATGTTCTAGAGGTTTCCGAGCGCCCCCAGGCACACTAGCCTTCACTCATCGGGGTTTCACGCCCATTCGCCCATTCGCGCCGCAAAGACCTCGCCCACCGTCGCCTCGCAAGCTTCCGTCATCGTTGATCCCCTTCACCGATGTCCCTCATTGCGCCACACGTCGCTTGATTACCGCACTCAGCCAATCGGCTTTCATAAAATGACTGCCGACCCTCCAGTTTTATTATTATTTATTATAATATATTATTTTATTATAGTTCTTATTGTTGAAATAATAGCTCCCATAGATGATACAATGTTTTATGTTGTAAATATATCTGGATAATCTGAATATCGTCGTGGTATATACCTACTAACCCTAAAAAATTTTGAGGAAAGAATGTTATGTTTCCCCCAATAAATATCGTGGTAAATTGAATTTTAAGTCATAATGGATTTATTGATAAACCAGTAAATAATAGAAATAATTTAATAAAGCCCGCTATAAAAGCAAATACGGCCCCTAGTGTCTACTACATTTATAGTGTCGTAGGACATCACCAAGAAATTTCTCGAAATGCCGCGTTGCGCCGAGGTTCCTAGCCCCCACGATATCCTTGCACATCGTCCCATGTCGTCGGCTTCTTAAGGACGGTGGAGGAGGGATCGTGACGCCAGCCAGGTCAACTGTCTATCATTCTCCGAGCTGCCGCTTGCCCGGAGCAGACCGCCAAGGTTGAGACGAAGGTCGAGGTGGGTCAGCCCCCTCTCTCACAGCACCCGACCACTTGATGTGATAGGCTGCGCGCGTGAGAATATGATCTGCAATTAATATCAAGCGCGCATTGTGTCTTTCAGTTTGACACCACCAGTTTCAATTGCGAGTCGGAACCATACATTCTCAAGCTATAAAGAAAAGCCTTCAAGACATTATCTGTGTTGAAAAATTAAAATTTTGTCGTAACTAAAATGGACGTAGTTGAATCACCACACTACCTTTCAATTAAATCATCAAGTGTATCAATTAAAAAAAATTTAACTACAAACTGTAAAACATTTTTTAGCAAGTGTATGGTCATCAAAATGACGTTTGAAGTTAATAACTCAAGGCATTGCTTCTTTAAATATTTAATAAATACTGCTGTTTTAAATTTTTTAGAAAAACTGAAAGATTTTCTCGTTGTAGTTATCTGCAAGCGATTTTAGCGAATAATTAATTCCGTCATTAAAAACTAATAAACCTTACAAAGTTAATTATTTTAAGGGGTTAAATGATCCCGCATACAATTTTTTAGCTTCATACTTACTAATTTTTTGTACAATGAAACAATTCTACGAAGTGATGCCATGTCCACAGTGGAACTACAGCTATCACTGGCTGAAATATTAACAGCCTTCTCTTGGATATAAATAGAAAATATTGCACAAATAATTAGTTTTACATGATAAAAATATGTAACTTTGCAATTCAGTTCAGAACTTGATGTAAAAGAACAGTGTCACACCTTCGCTTAACAAAACAGTTTGCCAATTAAGAGAATTTTGAGTGGAAACGCGGTTATTTTCATGACGTACGGTAGTTCACCTACAAATACGTTACGTTTCCGACAGGGTTATTGACTATTATGTCTTTCTGTTTCCATTTACACATAACAATACATAATCGCGAAAATTCTGGCCTTTCAAAGAGACACTTAGAATGACACAACATTTAAATAGTTCGTCAATATTTTCCCAGTTAAATTAGCTAAGCAAATTAGGAAACCTTTTCACTGGGACGAGGAGCAAAACAAGTAACGTTCATACTACTCCGTCTTCGCGAGTTTTCACCAGCTGATATTTACAATATACGGTCGTTAGTTGCATAGGGTACACTTTTCTACGTACAACGAACGCAAGGAACGTCAGCTTCTCTGGGCTAGCGTCCACAAAACAACAACGTTTCCAATGCGAGACAGGGATTCCAAGTTTGCCTAAACTTAATCATCGAATTCACACCTGCAAATTATATCCCGAAATTAAGACACACATCACGGAATTGATCTCATAAGATAAATTATTCAGCACATTACCAAACGTAACATAAAACTAATGCGGAGCCACGGTAGTGTAGTGGTTAGACTACCACCAAGACGAACTGGGTTCGACTCCCGGTGGGGACGTCCCCCCTCCCCCTATTTTCGCATGTGTTAATCGTGCCGGACGATGCCGCTGGTCGGTGAGTTTTCTCGGGGATCTCCGGCTTCCCCCTGCCCTTATATTCCGGTGCTGCTCCATACTCACGTAGCTTCACTATCGCCGGCTCTCGACACCCCGATGTCAAGAGCCACCGAAATCTCTCTCTCTTGACTCGTGACACTCGTGCATCCTTCTGTGTTTTAAATGACACGTGATGTTCCAGAGGGTTCTATGTACTTACTCATCCTTTATCGTCTTCTTGTCCTTTAGGTCACCCTTCCTTGCCGTGAATCGTTCCACCCCGAAGCCAATCAGCAACACAACCCCTACACTTCTCCCAGTTGGTCGAACCTCTCGCAGTTGTGTAATGGACTGAATCGTTTGCTGCCTTCCGTTGCGGGGTGGTAATTCGATGCAGGACGAACTGTTTTTCTTCCCTCGAACATTGCTCCCTCCTCAGCCCCAAGAGAGCCATCGCTTGTCAGTTGCGCACGTGGACAAAGGAACATCTCGATTTCCCCCTCGAGTACAATTTTGAACTCGTGTAATCATGCAGTACCTCACCCCATTTCCCTACGTACATTTTTCGTTAATAAAGCGGAAGTGATGCAATGGAAATAGTAAAACTTTAAATGCGATGCCTGTTAAAAATATTATTTTTTTTTACGTTAATAAATAGACATGTTAATCTATGAGACAGCTTAAATGCCTCCAAATAATAATTTTAATGCATTGTTTTTCGATAAGTATTCAGCCAATTAAAAATTATTGGTTATGTGTTAAATATTATAATTTTGACAGGCTACCTAACATCTTAAGATCTGCAAATACCTTGTACTGTGAACACGTTCAGAAATGTAAATTTGACTTCCTTACATGATTGTAATTGTAATAATATCAAAACATAAAATTTCCTTTATGCTCTATCTTACCTAATAGGGAGATGCTATATAAAGCCTACAAAGTTCTTATTGAACTGTAACGATTACGTATATACATACAATATAACAACACACATATAACTTATAAATTCAATTAAATTTCTATAAAATTAATATCTGCGAGTTATTTGAATCGAAAATTTCTGCCGACACTAACAAGTATAATCGAGAAAAGAATGTGGTGAACAATTTTCATTTTATGAAGTTCGTAGGCAATCTGTTTTGGTGATGTCCCTATTACTTGAATCTATTTGTCCGTCTAGTGTCCTCAGACATTATTGTTCTTTCAAACTACTTTCAGAAATGTTATAAAAGTTTGTCAAACAATTCTTAAGTATGTTTGCTGTATAAAGAAAACTTATTTTTTTAAATCTGTGTCTGGATGAATTTCCACTAAACTTGCATCGAACGATTAAAATAACTGTTAACAAGCGCTGTAAAATCCTGGGACAATTAGTTGCAGCAATTAAGTTTCTCATTTGTAGTGTTAGAGCATAAACATAAATTCGTGAGGTATTTGTACATTGAGGCTTTGCGCCACCTAAATGTGGTTTTCATAAATCTGCATATTATTAAATCATAATAAATACAATGGGAAAATATGATGCAATAATGATATGTTGAAGAAAAATAAGAAAGCACTTATTTGCACTAACATTTTCCTTATTTGCAATCGCAAATGTTATTAAATACAAGCAGTCCTATACTTCGACGATGGTTTAAATCGCCTCTGTGGTACTAAGGGTTAAGTACACCGTATAGTCTACGGGCGCGCCATTGCGTACATACGACATACAAAAATTCAAACAATGCAAGCATTTTTAATAGCGACGCANTAGTCTACGGGCGCGCCATTGCGTACATACGACATACAAAAATTCAAACAATGCAAGCATTTTTAATAGCGACGCATTCTTATTATAATGCACGACTATTCTCTAACTGTGTCAACTAACAGCATAAAGGACTTCCAATGATTTAGCAAGAGTAAAAGTTGGAATTAAGAGTGATATGAGGAAATGTAAATAGCAATTAATTTTCAGAAACTGATCATACTATTCAGTACTATTTACGTTAATGTATTTACAGTGAAAATAGTTATTACTCGTAACATACTATCTTATGAGTGCATNTATTCAGTACTATTTACGTTAATGTATTTACAGTGAAAATAGTTATTACTCGTAACATACTATCTTATGAGTGCATACAAAGGGTTTTGGAGCACTTTATTGAAATAAATATTTTATGCAAGTGGAAATTATTTGTGAACATGCAAACAGACCTATGTAAATATTTGATGTTCAAGCCAGCAAATTTTATATTGTTTATGTTTTATATTAAGTCCCCATGCAAGAGGGAACACTTTTAATTAAAAAATTGTCCACTGCCCAGGTTTGCTGATTTCGTCTACTTTGCCTACAAGCCAAACGTGTTCCCGGATAGTCAGTGATATAAGGAATTGCAATGTTTGTGCCCTGTGAGGATCTCTGTAACCATCGGAAGTCAATACTGCAAAATACGAGTACANTGTAACCATCGGAAGTCAATACTGCAAAATACGAGTACATCGTGATATTTTCGTTCCTACAGACACAAGTTCCTGACCTACACGTGGTTATGCGGCTGTGGTCGAGGGGAGTCAAAACGTCTTTCCCTTTACCCGATAATTGTAACAACCCGGGATATTTTGAGTGCTTCTACAGTGTGAAATGTTGAAGATACTCAACCTCAAAGTGCCTCTATGATGGTTGCCGCCTTAACTATTGGGCAGTTTAGAACATACCGTATTCACCCGACCTCGAAAATAAGACGACCCCCTTCATTTGCCCTTTGCTAATGAGAAAAATTCGATTTTGCCACAAATACTTACCGACAGGCATGATGATAAAAAAACTCAAAAGTCAAATATCCCATGATCCTCACGAACAAGATATATTACTATTACTTATGCATAACAATTAAGCTTAATTTTTTTGCTATGCGAAAATAAGACGACCCCAAAATTTTTGAATTTGAAATTTCGAACAAACTATAGTCTTATATTCGGGTGGATACGGTAGGTTAATTTAATGATGCATTGATAACCGACGTCTGCAGTTCCGCTGCAAAGTTGCTAAATACTGGTGAAGCTTCGTAAAGTCTTTTAATATCGGCATCACTTTATCGGGAAGTCAATAATGTAAACTCTTTGTGAAAAGCTAGTTCTCAGTAAATCTCAGGAAAATTCGGGTCACCATTTTTATAAACACTTGTTTTTTGATAGTCAGAAAATATAAGGGTTTATATTCGTAAAGTTTTGCCGTGTCTACATCTTCTAATTCCGCAACTCTTGTATATATAATATCAGTTATATTTATTTAGTTTTAATGTTCCCAGTTTCAACCATGGCCGCCTATTCCCTCTTTGCTGCAGGGCTGGTTACCTTGAAAGTATTTCGCTTCCTTGTAAGCGTTATGGGGCATAACCCTTGTGAAGCATTGGGAAGTTAACAAATTAAACAACTCACTAACAATAATAAAAACGGAATCAACACATTAGTTCCTTCCTGCTTAACAAATTAAAACTGAACATATCTCCTATAAGCAGTTTTATTGTCAATTCTAAACATGCTATAATGCAGTTACTAACACATAAATTATTCAAGCATAATGCTAAACCGGAACATAAAAGTTATTTGAAAAAAAAAAAGTGACATTTTGGGGGTGGGGAGGTTTGGATGAAAAATCACAGCATGAGGAGCAATCTGAAATCCCTTTACGACTCAGGCATGAGCAGGCAGCTCAAAACGCAGGCATAGTTAGTTTACTGTTTCGTTACAAAGGATAGGCAGGTGTATTTTGTTGCAACTGGCGTATTGCCATTAACCGCTTACGGACAAATTAATTATTTTAAGTTTTAGGAAAAAGTAATTCGAATCATAATAAAATATTTTGTACAAACTTACACTCAAAGATTCTCACGAAGTAATAAGTTGGAAAAACGTACATGACGAAAAGTATAAAGTGATTATTAAAGATTGTGTAGNAGGCAGGTGTATTTTGTTGCAACTGGCGTATTGCCATTAACCGCTTACGGACAAATTAATTATTTTAAGTTTTAGAAAAAAGTAATTCGAATCATAATAAAATATTTTGTACAAACTTACACTGAAAGATTCTCACGAAGTAATAAGTTGGAAAAACGTACATGACGAAAAGTATAAAGTGATTATTAAAGATTGTGTAGNAAAGATTCTCACGAAGTAATAAGTTGGAAAAACGTACATGACGAAAAGTATAAAGTGATTATTAAAGATTGTGTAGGAATTTGAAGTTGTGATTTACAAATAAAATGCTACAAATATCGTAGAAAATTATTATTTATTTTGGAATAAGCACCTGGATAAATTTTATTTGAACAATCGAAAGCACGCGACACCAAATCTGACGTTGTTATAGAACTAATTTCACAGAAATAATTTCATTATTTCATTTCTTTAATTAATTTTTGTCACATGAATGCGTATATATGATTTATAACAAATGACTTATAATATATCTGTCAAAATCAACGAGAACGTTTATTTGTACCTAAATATTACCGTTTCCGAGGATTTTGTGCTTCCTTACGCCAATATAACGTTTTCCGTACACACGAAAGTTAGAAGACACGCACAACTTTGATACCTGCCAAATGCTGAAGTTTGGAAGTAGGTATTGAATCTGCTCTGCGGTGTAAGGCGCCAGCACTTGATGCTAGCCCTCAGTGATAGGGCGTAAAAATACGTCGACACTGTTGTCTCAAGGTCCAATTTACTAATAAATTACACTTTATTTGAGTTCACATAATCGAGTTTTATTGTTGCTTGAACAGGTTAACTGGTACATGAACTCACGAGACAAACTCCCCTCCCCTTTTTCTATGTAGACTACGTATGGTTTGATGCCACGACTGGCCAACGTGGGGGGGGGGGGGAAGATTCTTCACACTTGGTGTAGAACTACTTATCTGAAACTGCTGCGCTGTCTTCCCTCGGCTGGCGGCTTGGAACTGCCCCGGCGCTTGGTGGGGCGTCCCGACGCCTGCTCTCGGAACCCCTCCTCCCGGGTCCACTCAGCACTCCTCGTTTGACGAAGTCGGACTGGCTTTTCTCGGATTCTTCCCGCCACACGTCCCGCTTGACGGCCTCCGACTAAGGTCCACGTCTCGATGCATTTGGCGAACTCGTTTTCTCTCGGCTCCCGGTACACCCTTCTCGTTTGACGAAGTCTGACTGACTTTTCTCGGATTCTTCCCGCCGCATGTCCCGCTTGACGGCCCCCGATTGAGGTCGACGTCGTGATGCATTCTTGATCCTCGACTGACTCCGAATGACTGACTGACTGCTCGATCCGCGACTGACTGACTGACTGACTCGTTCATAGCACTGGCTTCGGCCGGCACCGACCCAGACGCCTCGCTTCAGGTCCCCCGTCTGACTGCCTCGACGTCTCTCAACTGACTGATCTGTTCCTCCCCCCTTCGTGTGGTTTTGTAGCATCCATCACCATATTCAACTTCCCCCGTCTCTGCGCGTGGTCTGGGGTGCTTGTCCCCTCGGGTCATAAAACACGTGGCCGCTGCTCGTGTGGTCCGCAGCCGGCCTGGCATCGTCCCTTGATTCTGGCCTGGAAGTTTATTGTCCCGTTATGCGCACACCCCCGCTAAAAGCTCTCATGGTTTATTGCAGTACAAGTCTGGGACAGGCGCAGCTGGTGGTGGGATCTCGGTGTCCCTTGGGCAGCTGCAAAATGCGGCTGTGTCCGCGCTCTGGTGCCTTCCGTTGTCTCCGGATGTCGTCTGCACATGCAGGAACAGTTGCACGTGCAGAAACCTTTGGTAGCACTCCTTTGCAGCTGCGAGGCTCCTGGCGTCACTCTTCCGGCACGTCCACAAAACCCTTAATTCTTATTGCGGTCGTCCGCCTGCGAGCTTCGCCAGAGCGTGTGTTCTGACGAATAAAATATAGGGACGCAGAATGCGTCAACTTGATAAGTCTTAATGTTGCAGATATCGAAGGACGCAGCGTACAATGAATCTAAAACGACTGCAAATTGAACGTTATCTGCCTGCGAAATGTTTTCAAGCACGGAAACACGAAAATGTTATACAAATTAAGAATTACAGGACCGTAGTTTTGCAAGATCAAGATTTACCAACTCAATTTAGAAGCAAATGCAATGAATTTGACGCAGTAACTGAATTACTCCAGATGTTCTTTTTGAAATTTATCGAAGAGAAGTAACTACTAATAAAAGCTATAAAAGTAGCACGTAGAACTCAAGTTTGTGTGCCAGTCCTTGGCAAATGTAATTTTCAAGTGACTAGAACTTTACTTATGTGCAGAATACGCAAAATTATTTTCCAGAAAAGAAGCCACCGTTAAAAGCGACATTCTCTAACGCAATCCTGTGTTAAATTAGTGTTCGTTCAGAGATCTCACGATTTATATAATTTTTTAGCTATAAACAGTTTAGGGTAAAGTGAGCACTGTTAAAACAAACCTGTGAAAAATGTCACTGTCCACATCTGCATATATTTTTATGGCAACAGCAGAGAGAAATTAGTTCCGTGTCTTAACATTGAATTGGAAGTGTAAAGTAAACTGTTGTGAATACTAAAATTATTTCCTCTTCTTTGTGTTTTTAATGCGTAAATTCGCAAATTAGAAAATTCGTAAAAATTTTCACTCTTTTAACAATTCCACAGTTTTACTTGACCAACGCAGGAATAATGTTTGTAGGCACACACAATACTGCAACAACGGCAGGAATGCAAAACGGTGGTTCATCATTTCCTCTCGCCGAAAAATTATTAATAGAGTCGACGCCACTCTTAGACGTTGATGGAAATATCATACACGTACATAAGCTAAGGAGACATTAACTGCCAATTTACACCATATAAAAAAAAACATGGCAATTTATTCGGCTCAAGCTACCAGTTCCATCTACGTATGCATGGTTTCTTTTCCCGGCGTGATTTTTCTCGTACAGAGACGTCAGAATAGATCGCAATTAAAAACACATAATTCAACACCAGGAAGTACACATACTTGGAGATATACTAAACTCTTTATTTCATTATGCATTTAATTTTTGTTTTATTGACCTTGTAATATTGTTTTAAGTTGTAGATACCTTAGGGATAACAGCGTAATTCTTTTTGAGAGCTCAAATCGACGAGAGAGATTGCGACCTCGATGTTGGATTAAGATTATAATTAGGTCGCGTTGGAGTAGTTGTCGGAGTACTCACCTGATACCTGGGGGAACCGGATTCGATTTCCTGACGGGGCAGAGCTTGGATTCTCGCACGTGGGAATCGTGCCGGACGATGCCGCTGGCCGGCTGGTCTAATCGTGGATCTCCCGTTTCCCCTGCCCTTGCGTTCCGGCGCAGCTCCATCCTCGCCTAGCTTCACGGTCATCGGTTTTTAAGTCCTCGATGCTAAGACCCGTCCAACTCTCTCCCCTCCGCTCCTAGTAATATGGTAACTTCAACACGACGTGAAGGGCCAACGGTACTTTTTCCTAGTAGTAGTTTTAAATCTGTATTATTATAAATGACTAAATCTATGATGTTTTCTTTTTCCAGGCATATACTCATTACGCATGTCATGCAAAGCCTACGCCAACTATTTTGTATACGCCCTGATTTAGCCGAGTATTGTGTTCAAGCAAGAACCTCATCTTACTGGGTATAGGCTGTTCATGGTAAAGAGAGCACTTTTGAAACCCTAGTTACTTTTTTACTATCAGCCATTTTTCATCCTCTCGTCATTTGNTTCATGGTAAAGAGAGCACTTTTGAAACCCTAGTTACTTTTTTACTATCAGCCATTTTTCATCCTCTCGTCATTTGTTAAAAATAAATATTGCCATTTGGAGTAATAAACACAGCGTCTGTATTTCACCTGACTTCAAATTTAACGTCTAAGGTTACAATATAATATATTTATTGACAATTATTNTTCATGGTAAAGAGAGCACTTTTGAAACCCTAGTTACTTTTTTACTATCAGCCATTTTTCATCCTCTCGTCATTTTTTTAAAATAAATATTGCCATTTGGAGTAATACACACAGCGTCTGTATTTCACCTGACTTCAAATTTAACGTCTAAGGTTACAATATAATATATTTATTGACAATTATTNACACAGCGTCTGTATTTCACCTGACTTCAAATTTAACGTCTAAGGTTACAATATAATATATTTATTGACAATTATTAAAATTGAGATTTTCAAAAAGGGCTCACTTTAACGTGGATAGCCTGTGAGCGCAGTAATAAATCTGGATTATTTAAGGCCGGGCAAACTCGCGTTCAGGCTAGCTTTCTCTCGTGACTTGTGCGCAATGTAACTCCCTCCCTGGAGTGGGTAACAGGAGCGTGCGACGGGACCAGAAGAGGCCAGGACTGTCCTAGGGTGTCATCCTCAGCTCGGGCACAGCCGTCCTCTGGAGACCACCGTCGCAGGATCTGGAGGTCCTTCCCTAGCCCTTGCGACGCGAAATCCTCCTCAGGGGGATTTGTCCAGGTCCGCGGGAGATGGCAGGACCCTCTCTACGAGGGGAGNGGGGGAGGTTGCCCGCCCCGGCAGATTTGTGGGACAGCTCGGGAAGGGGCATAACTTTGCCCTGGGTGCACAAGTTAGGTCATTTCATCCGCATGCGTGACGGAAATTTCTGAACACCTAAAACGCGGCTCTTTGTCTCTCGCTGCCCTCTTGACAGCGTCAGAAGTTGGTCATCGGGTAGATGGAGAATAACAATTGTGTACCTGAGATGAAAAAAAAACCCAATTATTTTAGCGTTTGCATGAGCCCGAGACAGCTTTAAACGATGAGGAAGTGAGCGAAGATATTTGGGGGGCTCTTAACAACGAGGTCTCGGGAGCCGATGAGAGTGAAGTGATGTGAGTATGGAGCAGCGCCGGAATTCACGGGCGGGAGAAACAGGGAAAATCCGCGAGATAACCAGCCAAGGAGCTACATCGTCCGACACGATTCTCACATGCGAATATCTGCCTGGAATCGAACCGGATTCGCCTCGGTCTTTTAATGATGTGTGTACGATTTCTACAAGGGCGGTAAGTGATTACCACAACTATTATTATAACATAAGTAATCGCTACGCTTTGTTGGTCGCAGAAAACCTTACATACAAATTTCTATAACAGCTAGTTATTTCTCGTTTCTATTCCAATTTTATTATTTTATATCTTAAGGTTTTCTTTACATCTCAGATGCATGTTGCAAAATCACATTGCAGTGAGAAAATAAATGAAAATTGAATAAAATTAGGTATGTCTGGCGCAAGCAAATTAATTGGTTGTGCAGGGTCAACTTCATATTTTGTTTGCTAAAACCAAATTAATTTGTTGTTCTTATTTGGTTGACACAAACTGTAAGATTTAATGAGTACAACAAAATATTTGCATGGCTTTACGCACATTATACTGTTTTTTTTCTTATTTTAAAAAAAACGTGGAAGCACGACCGAGTTACGAACCCAGACCCTTTGCCCCCGAACGCTGTGCCCTAACAACATCAGTCTAAGTGATACACATAAATATTTCAAGTTTTACAGCTTTAATTTTTAGTTTCCTGTTGAAAATATTTAATTGGGAGTTTTTATACAGTTAATAAGAACTAACAAAAACTGTTTTCATCCTAATTGTCAAAACAATTTCCGTCAAACACTCGAGCTGTAATTTCAAACGAAGACAATAAAGCAGGTGGCCAAACAAAAACTCGGATATTCAGTTCGTTCAACGAAATATTTTGTTGAAAGTGTAAGTTTTTTGACCTAACATAGAGGTTTTGTTTATTCTAGTATGTGTTTTGTTAGAATCAATTTTGATGCTTTTCAAGCTCTATTAACCCAACAAATATTTTGTTGCGGCTACTAAATACACTGCTCACAAAACGTTTAGCATTATAAATCATTATCCAGGATGTTATATTGAATAAAAGTAGTTTACATTTCATTTTGAACTCCTAATAGCATATCAAGAAGGAAAAAAAAAACATAGTACACGTTGATATCATCCCAGTACGAAACAAACAAAATGCATAAACTTAAAACATTGTAAACAAAGGAATCTAATCAAATACATTTTCAAAGAAAAGGTAGTCTCAGATGAATTCACTAACTTCAGTGACGTGGAGGACCTCCATGAATCACGAGGCAAGCTTGTGTCCGACTAGGCATACCAAAAAACAAGATCATTAGGCATTTCCTGAGGCAAACTGTCCCATTCCACAATTGCGGCTGTTTCTAAGGCCTGAATGGTCATTGGCTGTTGCGCCCGGTTTAAAATTGCTCATTTGAGGCAGGGACACACGCATTCTCTATGCAGTTCATGGCAGCAGAATAAGGTAGCCAGTTCATTCTTCAGATCCCAGCAGGGAATATGCTAAACTTTTGTGAGCAGTGTATATATTTGGACACATACAAACAAGTTTCTTTTTTACTGGATCGAAAAAACCTTTCTCGTAGTGCATGTCCTGGGATTACATAAAATGTTGTTCACTGCTGTTGTTTTAATGAGCGAGTAAAAGCATGTCTATTATTAATTTATTTTGTAAAACTAAAAGTGCTACTCCTAAAATTTTCTTTGCTGATAGAAGTTTCTTACTGCAGATTCAACTCTGAAGATGCTGTTGATAGGTGAAGTGGTATCCACGCCCACCCATCGCGATTGGAAGGAGCGTAATCTCCTTCTATTCAACTGCATTCAACTGCAGCCAATTAAAACACGGTAGTGTCATATTGTAGTCTGGCAACAGACTTTGATGGCATCTAGCTGGTGTGCACAGCATGGATTACTCCAACGACTGAAGTGTCTTAAATTCCTGATGCGGCTTTGTGGACGAATACTAGTTCTGGGCGCTGGGCACGCTGTATGTTGCTCGGGAATTTACTCATGTTTAACCTTCAAAGTCACAGGCACAGGAGACCCCTATTGCCCACACGCTGTGCATATAAGTACACAGAATAATGCTCACTACAGCCAGGTTACGAAATGTTTAGCGGAAGCTAATTACTAAGTTCCTATCTTGAGCAGGTTTCATCGTAAACGTTTGACTTACTAAATCGATTTTAATAAAGGTTGTCAGTTTCCTGCATCACGCGACAATCAAACGCTCTTAATTTGTACCTTTGGCGATTAATCTCCTTTTGTAAAATTGTTAATATGAAATCAAAACATAATATTCTCTTTCTTTTGTAAAACGGGTTTTTTTTTTTAACTTCGTTAAATAAATTTGCGAGTTTGAAACTGAAGACCAGTTTGGTTTTTTGTAACAATTTGCATGTGCATCTGCATTGGAATGGCCGCTATAATGTACAATTTATATATCCGAGGACGATCAAAATGTTATCAGGTAACCCAGTGGATTCACGGCAGATCAAAATATCTTTATTTTTACGACGATTAAGAGTTTATTATGGATTTTTGCCTTACTAAATCTATGCTGTATGCTATTGAAGAAAGATTTAAGATTGGTTGAATTAAATACTGCTTTAGTAATCTCTCACTTGCGAATTCTAGTTTACTAATACCTAATTTTTTTTCTCTATAACATTACATCATTTTGCGTACTATTTTGTTCACGTTTATGGATCTCTTCCCTTCGTTACTCTTCTATTATACTTCGCACCGTGTAAAGTGTGTAGTTATGTGCGCAATGGGATACGCTTCTTATGCATAGGTACTTAAAGCTCATCACGAGAGCATTTCTAGCAAAATAACTTGNCGATTGGTTGAATTAAATACTGCTTTAGTAATCTCTCACTTGCGAATTCTAGTTTACTAATACCTAATTTTTTTTCTCTATAACATTACATCATTTTGCGTACTATTTTGTTCACGTTTATGGATCTCTTCCCTTCGTTACTCTTCTATTATACTTCGCAGCGTATAAAGTGTGTAGTCATGTGCGCAATGGGATACGCTTCTTATGCATAGGTACTTAAAGCTCATCACGAGAGCATTTCTAGCAAAATAACTTGGTAGCGAGTAAAAAAATTGTGTTGTACAAAAAACACGGAGTGTGTTTCGAGCTTCCCGACTTGAAAAATAAAATTATAACAAATTAATAATTGGCTACGGTGGAAATAAATGCCTGAGGGAATTAATTTTTAAGTTTGCTAAATATTTGCAACGTTCAACCCAAATCATTTAAAAAGGGTGGCACTTATGACGCCTAGCATTGTTAAACCCTTTTATACACTTCTTAATCTGTGGTGTCAAGTGCTGCAAATAAGAAATTTTGTGATACGTGCTTAGATTTAAGTCGACAGACATTGGTTTCGCTATCAGATCCAATGCACTATAGGACGTGTTTTCGGCTAAAGTAATATAAAACATTAATGACTTAGGGCAGTGGCATGGTTGACCAATCAGTCATCCATGTGGAAGATAATTTAGCCCTTGAGCCTTGAGCCGCGCCAAGTAGGATACACGCCAAATATAACCTTCGTGTAATTTATGTAAACAATTGTCGATTTCAATGCTTTACCGTGTAAACTTATGGTCAAATGTGGAGGGGGTTGGTTCCTGACATATGTATATATTCTTATCTATGTCGTAGAATCGAAGTACATTTGTCTAGCCCTCAGACGAAAACTTTCCGAACTCCAGCTATTCTGAGCACGCTTTATAAATGGTGCAGATAGACGGGCATGGGCTCAACTGCTACCCACATACAGTCCCTCAAATGCAGTAACAGTTATAAGGGGTGAAGAGCACGAAATGTATTTAATCACACATGTTCTCTGACCATTTGTTAGTAGATGTAAAATTACCGTACCGTAAGGGTAGTCCAGTTAGTGAAATTAAGAGAGAAGTCTCCCTTTCATGAGGATAGTACCATTTATAGGCACTACGGATTTAACTAACAGTATACACATGGATAAATTATAATAGCTCTATGTTTTGCACGGATTGAAACCTGTATACAGAAATTAATAATGCTATCATAAATGACACATTTGCCAGATTATATAGGGACAAAAATACAATGCCCGTTTATTAAATTGTTACGTGCACAAACGCATGCGATTGGAAAAGATTAATTTTTTTAATGATTTGGATATTGTCATTTTTAATACACGAATATATAATGACAGTTCGTAAATTTTCCTTATAAATAGTGCTCGTTTTAAGTCAGATATACTATATTGCTAAATCTATCCGCATAAAAATGGCCTTCAAAAATGTAATTTAAATTTTAGTAATTTGGTTTGAATTTTAATTACGCACGTTTATATTTTAAAACATCTGAACCAAATAGTGAGGTGCGTCATGATAAATGTCAATAGACTGAACGATTTTTTTAAAACCATACACGTAAAATTTTACTAAAGCTTTTTAATTGCACATACATTTCTGTCAGGCAATAAATTATTTGACCGCATCTGAGACTATGCTCGAAGGCAGTGAATACTGCATCTGGACAGATTAACCCNCTCTCTACTAGTCAAAATTGTTCTCACGTTATCGTTGGATGTCTCAGTCAGGACTTTTCTGGAATCACAACACTGATATGTCAGTGACAAGTGAAGAGCAGTACCATTAGGCTAATACAGGCTCTTATGATTCGCCAGTTTCTGTTAAAATACTTCAATGAAGATAATAAATATATAAAACGTCATGATTAGTGAAAACTGCCTTATTTTCGGTGAAATCATTCAATTATTAGTAAGTTCATACTTCTGATATTTCCCTGCGTTGTGCGAATTTCGTGGTCGTCTGGTGTTTTGTATGTTTCTCTTGAAGTCTGCTAGTTTTGGAACCCGTTTATCTAAATATTCGCCTTTATAAAGGCAGATAAAAAAAACATAGATAGTATTCACAAAGTCTTTTGCACAGACCCACATTAGTGTCACGAAAAATTTATTCCTAAGATAGCTTGACTGATAAACGTGGTATGAAGTTTTAAGAATGGAATGGAGCATTATTGTTCAGCNAATTTATTCCTAAGATAGCTTGACTGATAAACGTGGTATGAAGTTTTAAGAATGGAATGGAGCATTATTGTTCAGCCAAGCGCATTTCGTCATGTGTAAGCGTTTCTGCCTACATTCGATATATGTACGCTGACTGTGGTTTATTAAGGAATTTTTAAATGAACATTTGAAAAATATCACTACCCAAACTTTTATGTACTGTACAGTACCAGTAAAAAAGTTTAAGACCTTTAGAGTAGTCAATTTTTGAAGCGCTTCTTGTCCAAACATGTGACATTTTCCACTTATAATCCTTTTGGCTCCTTCCTAGACTGCTANAATTTTTGAAGCGCTTCTTGTCCAAACATGTGACATTTTCCACTTATAATCCTTTTGGCTCCTTCCTAGACTGCTATTGAAGGACAAATATTTCACAGGTCAAGACACCGCGAAGGCCGTTTAAACGCTGGTTTAAAATTTGTTCCATTTCCAAAGTAGCACTTGTTCACAGACATTAAATAAAGTTTATTTAATTTGAGGGGGAATGCTTGGTTTCAGAAGCCTCTAGTTTCTACAGACAATGCGCGCGTGCAACAGTAAGAGGGATACCAAAGTTCAGACAGCCACATTAAGAAATACACTCCATAAACACTTTTCGCTGTTTACCGAAAATCAATGCACATGGACAAAGAACCCTTCGGAAATGGACTACTCTAATTTGTTAAAATACTTTCCTGCTTTAAAACATTTGGTGCAATCTATCTATCCTATATTATTTTGTAAGATATTAACTGTCAAAATATATATATTAGAATAATTAAATTATTTCATGCTGTCAAACCGTTTTTAAGTTATGATTTTTTAGACGATCACATAAATATGGAACTGTCGTACACATTTTTGTGTAAAAAAACCATGTAAACACAATTATTTTAGAGCTATTTAACAGTAACGTATTATTAGTAATTGATTTTATAAACACATTTGAAATGTAATAGCAGACGAGGGCAATAACGAATTTACAAATAAGTTTTTTATTTTTGTTCATAGAATTCACATTCAAAGGAAAATTAGATGTAATTTCGCCAAAATTGAAAAAACTGAAAGGTGTTTCTTACCAGTTGAGCTAGCGAGATGGGGTTTACAGCGTTAGTTAGTTCTCTTTCAGCTCAAAAGATAACACTGCAGGTTTGATACCGTGAAATTACAAATTCACCGATTATTGCCATACATGTTGGGACATATTGTTGCAGTAAAGGTTTTGTGCCGTTGTTTTGTATAAAATGAGGGAAAAAAGTGTATTACTGAACATAAACTGGCAAATAGTTGGAATGAGTAAGTTCAACAATACACAACGAGAAACTGCAGCTCAGTTAGGCATTTTAAAGGCATGTGTATCAAACACAATTTTTTTTTTAAAGTCAGATGCATAATACACATTTCAAAATAAATATTAAAAACACCAACAAATGTTTGTTTGCAACCTAATTTTCAGTAAAAAAATTTTTTTAAGAAGTATTAAATTATTTTGCAGTGTTTTCTTATTTCAATTATTTATTTATTTCATATATATTGTAAAGTTTAAGTTTTCAATTACAACTTGCGTAGTGCTAAATTTTTTAATTATATTGTATTTTACGGGCGCACTGACCGGGATGCGCCTAGTTAATTCAGTAACGACGGAGGGATAGTAGTTCCATGACTTATCATTGGATTTTAAAGCGTTTAATGAAACATTTGCTCAAGTTTAAATTAATTATTTTGCTTTCTGATTTTAAAGTATGTAGTGTAAGAATTAGCAAATATGTAAAATTGTACTTTTCTTATGATTTTACAGTTTTACTTGACCTACACATACACAAAGTTATGAGGCCCATAGCAATGTTGAATTTACTCATGGTGCAAGAATACACAATGCACTAAAAGTAAATCTTAAGTAAGGTTTTCANCCCATAGCAATGTTGAATTTACTCATGGTGCAAGAATACACAATGCACTAAAAGTAAATCTTAAGTAAGGTTTTCAAAATGCTCGGTTTACCGTGAATATGCCGCAGTGGATTTAATCATGGCCAACTACGCTGGGGGTGATGTTCTAGAAGTTGTTTGTTATCACGTTACAGATTAATATAGGCGAATTCCCTTGATACCTTCATAATGTCTCGCGTGACATAGATATTCTGANGTTATCACGTTACAGATTAATATAGGCGAATTCCCTTGATACCTTCATAATGTCTCGCGTGACATAGATATTCTGATTAACCTAAGAGTGGTTGCACAGCATTTCCTTAATCTTAGAGACGATGAGGACCTACCTAGCTAAGGTTTACTAAGCTTCCTGCACCAAACGCTATATGACGAACACTTGGCTGTCTGTGGGCAGAGCCATATATGCCAACTGGTGGTTATCTTTGTCGCGAATGTCCCTAACTTTTCCGTTTTGCGAGTCGGTGTCAAGGCTGCGACAGTAGAATATCGCCGGAATGTAGTGAGGGGTTCACACCCCTAGGCTATTTTTGAACCAATCCGAACAAACTACTGCGGCGTTTTTTTTTTTTTTTCGGGAATTCGTTCCCCTCGACGTTTGGACAGCTTTTCACGATCCTCTTAGTTTCCGCTTCCACCCCTCGACTTTGCTTTCACTGAAACGAACCCTGCACAGGCCGCCGACTGATCACGCGGGCCCGCTACTTGCCAAATCCAATTAGACGATCCTCAAAACGTGCGGACGGCCTGGCGTCGGTCAAGCTCACTTAATCATCCCAATTCGATGGCACTCTTCTGTCCCCCTGCACCCCTTTCCCCAAAGGTTCTTTTTTTTAACTTTCCTTCTCCCCTTCAATCCACCTACCCAACGGCAAACACGAATCCCTCCTCTCGTGAAAGCTGCCAAAATGGGATTGTTTTGCCCCGAACCGAACGAATACAAAAAGAAAAAAAGGTTCGGCAGCCACACGACAGCGCGTCTCAAAGAACCGCATGTTTATTACGTAGCGGAGGCGACGGACATTTAAAGTGCCAGCGTTCAGCTAAATCGGCCGTGGTGACTGATCCAATATCCTTCCTTTCCAGCAGCGGATTCATTTCAAGTGCACGCGAGCCATTCAAATGATTGGGCGTGGGGAAGGGGACTACCTAAATCATTCCGTGTAAAAAACCTCTGCATCAGATGCGTGGAGATGAACGGTTGGTCCCCTGTATATAAAGTGCGTAAAAGACACTCGGTAAAACTGACAGCATAAATGAAAGACTAGAAAATTACTTTGTTGGGATTTATTTATTACGACCGGGTGGGGAATGATGGAAAGAAAAAGTAAAGACACTGATATAGGAAACGAAATTCCATTGCCATTGAACTTAAAAAAAAAAAATGGCAAAATTTATGACAACTTACTTTAAGCCGTTCAGTGTCTGAAAAAATTTTCTAGGTTTTTATCATATTGCATTATTTTTCATTGTGATATTACATTGTATTCTTAAAAAGTTTGAAAATGGAGGAGAATTACTTTATATAAATTAATTAGTCTAGCTATTATGATTTTTAATTTGTTCCTTATTTCGTACAAATTATAAATTTAATGAAAATTATACGCTGGAACATAGCTGAAAATNTCGGCCGTGGTGACTGATCCAATATCCTTCCTTTCCAGCAGCGGATTCATTTCAAGTGCACGCGAGCCATTCAAATGATTGGGCGTGGGGAAGGGGACTACCTAAATCATTCCGTGTAAAAAAGCTCTGCATCAGATGCGTGGAGATGAACGGTTGGTCCCCTGTATATAAAGTACGTAAAAGACACTCGGTAAAACTGACAGCATAAATGAAAGACTAGAAAATTACTTTGTTGGGATTTATTTATTACGNCGTAAAAGACACTCGGTAAAACTGACAGCATAAATGAAAGACTAGAAAATTACTTTGTTGGGATTTATTTATTACGACCGGGTGGGGAATGATGGAAAGAAAAAGTAAAGACACTGATATAGGAAACGAAATTCCATTGCCATTGAACTTAAAAAAAAAAAATGGCAAAATTTATGACAACTTACTTTAAGCCGTTCAGTGTCTGAAAAAATTTTGTAGGTTTTTATCATATTGCATTATTTTTCATTGTGTTATTACATTGTATTCTTAAAAAGTTTGAAAATGGAGGAGAATTACTTTATATAAATTAATTAGTCTAGCTATTCTGATTTTTAATTTGTTCCTTATTTCGTACAAATTATAAATTTAATGAAAATTATACGCTGGAACATAGCTGAAAATAATTTTTCATATTATTAGATTGTGAGGGGTTCAGAGCACAATGAAAATAATTTTTCATATTATTAGATTGTAAGGGGTTCAGAGCACAAGTAGGGAGAATAGTTTCAAGGTAGAGATGTAGTCATTAAACATGTTACAAAAAGAATGGATTTAATAAACCCGTTCTGTTGATACAGAAGTTAATAGGCACCTACTTTTGTCTAACTTTATCAAGATAAGTTAAGGTCACACATGCAAGTGTCAAATGTAAATATCATACAAGTAAATCATGCTGGATTTACTTAGTACACCGAAGACTTTAGCCAGTCATTCGCTTCAGCTGTAAGTATATTGTGTTAATGAAGGTCAGTCAACATTCTCGTCATACATCCGACCGCGGGAGCTTGAACGAAGAGTGGACACGTGTATCTGAAAGTTCTTGAAGAATGCATTACATACATGAGGAGTATATTTTAGAAGATCGAGCATGTCCTTCTTCTTTGCTGTTGTCACAGTCATCCTGATCTTGTACAGTGCATTGTGTTCTACTGATGCAAGGTTTCGAAGAGGTCTGCCGGCTTTTTGTTTTCAAAGGTCAATTTCATGAAATTTATCGCTGGAACTGAAACTTCATTCAATCTTTATTGAAAATGGTACTGACGGTGTAAACTGCAATCGTCTCTCTGCCAATGCAATGGATGGCCATCTGTGGCCCTTTTCCTGGCCACTATTCTGTCTAGTACTCGTTGACATTTTACGTATACAACGAAAGGCTTTTTATTTTCACATCCTTGGACAATATATACCCAAGCGTCTGCTGAGTAAATAAATGGTTTCTCACGGCTTAGTAATTCAATCAGAACGAAGTCCACTTCATTAGGAACGTACTTCTCCAGGTATTATACATTCGTGGTTTATTTCTTCCACTTTCATGTCTGGATCTTGTACTAATTTCATAAAGAGAACACATGCATTAAAATTCCTGTTCTGCTTTGTACGCTAATCGGAATATGTAGTCATTAATTCACAATTTATTTGCAATCTGCTTAAGGTGTTTCACAATACAGGACACTTTATCTTGGGAACCTCGACCTCCTTCCGTTTCGTCCCACATGTGCATCTTCCTGTTAACATCGTTGAATAAATGGTATCCCAAATTATGAACATATCGATAACTTTTATGATAAGCAACATACGTTTTCAAGTTTGTAAAATGGCAGTGTGCCTTTTGTAAAACATAAGTGAACACGTGGTGGTCACCAGAGACTAGTTGTGATCTCGCTTCGTTGAAACTCGCTTCTTCAGCATGTGTCAGGTGTTCATACTTTTGTTTTTATAGCCTACTTTTTTTTTTTTTTTTCATATTCTTTTGCTGCAATTTTTAACTGTAACTGATCGCAAGTTTTACATTGTTCGTTGGATGGAGATTTAAAGTGTAGGTTAAATTTGGTATTGAATATATGATAATAATACTTTCCTATCCCTTGGTTATTTGCTAGTAGCCTTACACCATTAAAAAAAACGTCCATGCATGTTTCTCATAGTGAGTTCAGGGCTGAGGTATCAACGATCAGGATTGCCCTCTTTTGTATAATTGCCCTGGTGAGGCGGAAATAACTTGATATTTTCTTGAACATTACTCTCATCTATTTAGTCTCCAGGTGTTTTTCTTCTTCATGAATCAGTCACAACATACACTTCCTCTTTTTCTAAACATCTGTATAACCTACGTTTATTTGCAGTGTTTCTAGAAAGTACTTTTGCACACATATACTATTTGTTTACCAACACTAAAGGCTAATTGTACGATACTGTCTTTGGAGAACCAGATCTATCTTCCATACGTATTCCTTGCACTGTCTTCACCCGAAAAAGACATGTCTGGTATTATCATCTGACTTCCAAAAGATTTTCATTACTTCCGCCCTCTATTTACCTAAACTTTTTCATTGCAGTTCTTCCTACAGTTTCACATCTTGTCTCCAAATATCTTCTCGGAAAAGTTTTTACCGCTACGGGATATGTGCGACCAAATTTACAAACGATCCCGTGAGGGGAAGGTGGAGCTCCCCCACTCCTCGCGTAATAACCGGCGGGGAAGACATGTACACTCAGTAGAAACTACTACGGACCGTCTGCGACACATTCGGCAATGTCAAACACGCTAGTGTAGTTTCCCTATCGTTTGTCGTATGACATACGTGGTTTTAATGATTTAATGCACCCCGAGTGTACAGACCCATCACAGTGAGATTTGTTATATTAAGCATTCGAGGGGAATAAGAAATGCATATCAAAATTTTAATTTTTAATTTTTAGTGAATAAAGATAGATTTGTTGGAGTGACAGGAAAACACCTGCCTGGTGTTAAGCAATAAATACGAGAAAGGATAAGCTAGACATCTAAAGCATTATTAATAATAATGCACAGTAAACATTAATTTAAATTCATTTGACGTATCAACAAAAATATTAGCAGTTAGAATTATCTTGTAGTAACAATAATTTGCGTCAAAGGATACACAATCTCTATTTGTAACCCTCGTTATCATTTTTTATTTTTAAATTAAGTTTTTTTAAAATGCATAAACTGCCATGCGTGCAAAAAGGATCTAAAACATTTCCTAAATATTACAGAAAAATTTTATTAATGCTAAAATAATCGATAGGAGCAAATCTGGAACCACAGAAACATGACCTAAACTGTTACCACAAAGAAAATTATATAAATAAAGGCAAACCTGTCCAGAAACTATGCGTGGAATCCGTCGTCCAAAATGGTGAATTGTTTTACTTTATAAGATGCCTTAAAAACGCAACTTGAAAACATGCGTATTATGTTACACATCACTCCAAACGCCATTAAAACTGTACATTTTCAGTGTTAATCACACCACCGTCGTTTAAAACATGCCGTTTTCTATGCTATTTCTTCGACTCCTGGAAGTGCACCATACGTTTTTAACTACAATTGCTTCCACTGCAACCGTCATCATCACAACTATCGCTTTCACCACCCACACTTAGGGGAAAGTGGGGGAAATACGAACACCTAAGGGAAAACGTAAATAAAACAGTGTAATTTGATCACAGAGTTTCTTTATTGTTTAATTATAAAGTGTACTTATCTGTCTAACGAATTCACTAATCAACATTTATATTTGTTTAATAAATTGCAACATTATGAAAGAAAAACAAAACCCTTAGTGTTCGGTTTTACCCGACATTGGTCCTGTAAATACGAACACCAAGTGGGGTAATTACGAACTAACATTATTAACGACAGAGATCACATTTAAAACCCAACGATGTTGACTGTCCGTCAGTACAACTCTCGTGAGCCCATTTTTTGCACACGTAGCACATAATCCAGTCTTCAGCGGGGGGATATATATATTTATCTCTACAAAATATACAAAAGTAGTCTTCATTTTCCTTTTCGCCCTTCTCTTTGTTTGAAGGTTTCTTCTTACTATATTTCAGTCTTTTTATTTGGGTTTCTTTTTTTGGCATTTTTTCCGTTTTTTTCTTGATTTCTTCTGCTTTAGCTCTTTTTCTGTTTTCCTTTTCCTCTAACTGATCTTTCATGGATGTGCTCGTAAGAATAGTAGATTTTTTCTTCCTAATATTGCGTTTTGATATTTTTGGAGACATAATAGGCAATGCAACTATCTCTGACCTTTTACTGCCACTATTCTCTGATTTCTTTGGACCGTTGATATACCTGTCTCATCGACGTTAAAGATTTTATCAGGTTGAATATGATGTTTGTTTTGTATGGCCTTCAAATTATCATAAAAAAAGGTAACTTCAGTTTCATTGAACGCAGTGATACGATTCAGTGAAGTCGCCTCAGGTGTCCTCAGAGATATGCTGGGATGTCTTTTCATGAAATTGTAGTACCAGTCTTTTCCGGCTAGCTGTTTCACTCGGTCGAAATTGTGCGGAAGTTTGTTCTTCTCGGCAAATTGGTACGCGATTTGGCGAATTTTTTTTATGGTTAGGCCATAATAGAGTTTACTGCATTTTATGATATAATCGACAAGTTGCGTTTCCTGATCGTCTGTAAATAAAGGTTTTCGTCCAGACCTTGGCAGTTTTATCACGTCTTTCTTTAGGTGGTCAAAAATGGTTGTTTTTGGAACATTATAAGTTTCTGCTGCTTTGCCGAGGGTGAGTTTTTTTGTCTTAACATCGTCTATAGCCTTTTTGAGATCTTCTAAACTGTACTTCAGTTCGGTCTTTCTTTTGTAAGTACGAGGCATCTGAAACAATAATAAAAAAAGGTTATGAAAAAAAGGTTAGGGGTAATGCCGAACGTTCGCGATTGCCCGACACGGAGTGTTCGCATTTACCCCGCGGGATCGAAAATAATAAAATGGCACAAAACAAATTAGGTTATATTTCGTTTCCAACTGCGTCATTGTAATTCAGCTGATTAATATGTGATTATTCCACAATGTAAAAGCTAAATAACTATTGAAGATAAAAATAAAGCTACACCTACTTGAATTTACCAAACAATTACATCATAAACATACAAAATATTGATAATTGCATACCTTGATAAGTACGTGCATCCACGTCTCCCGTGTTGTTGACTGGCACTAGTGGTGGCGTGATCTCTGAAACGGCGGCAAGTAAAATGTGGCTATCTCTTTCTAACATATTAGAACCATTGAATTCGGCATTACCCCGCGTTCGCGTTTCCCCCACTCTCCCCTATTATAAATCTTTATATTTATTTTTTCAGGCAACGATTGTTTTTCCAATATTCTGTTTCTTCTCTTTTTACATTTGACAGAAATGATTTCCAGTAATTTCTGAAATATTTTTTTTAGCCTCTTCTGTCTGGTTGATACTTTGTGATACATTTTCATCAGCTACACGAGACTTGACAGGATTCCATATATATTCCATGTCATTCAAATTAACAGCGATATGGTGGCAGCCTGCATGCTTTGTAACAGCTTCAAGAAGTTCTTCTACATAATTCTTGGGAATTGTATGTTGACATTTAACAACAAAAAGTAGTTCTGCTTTATAAATGTCTCTTTCATAACCAATTTTGTTTACCTTGATCCATTCTTGTAATATCGTAGTGCGGACAGTAGCTATTAAAATACGTACTTCTTTTCAGCGGGCATAAAAGTTTTGAATAGAGCGTCGAACAACGCACAAATCAAAGTCATCCCAAACTATTTTTCTGCTTCTCAACTGCAGTTTGTACCCTAGTGTGCATTTTTTTTGTTAGTTTTGGTACACTCATTTCCTTACGTATGTTTCATATTTTCTCCGCCGATATCCCTGCCGCAGCCACTGCTCTTATCCTGGAATTTTCAATGGGATAAGTACGTCTTTCAGAAACATACTCGTTATCAAAAAAACGCAATTGCGTTATTAATAATTACTCGGTCTTCGCTATGAACAGTAGGACTTCTTTTTTTACTCGAACATTCCATTACGTACTCATTAGCGAATACCTCCAGGAAGACTGGCGTGTTCGCTTTACATGCGCGCAGACTGTACAGTAGATATCGGCGACCGTGTTGCTTCCCTGTCATTGGCGCGCTAGACCTTCCCCGCCAGCGTCCTATCACCTTGAGCAAGGTCAAGACCCGCGACCACATTGTTTCCAGATATTTCGTTGACGTTATCCAGTTACGAACGCTTTGCGACTGTTCCTGCGATTCTTACGAATGTTTCGTGTCCACCAGTCCAAATTCCGTGTTCTTTTACGTCTTCGTTTCATTCCGTCTGAACAAACAAAATACAAATATAATACATGCAATTANCCAAATTCCGTGTTCTTTTACGTCTTCGTTTCATTCCGTCTGAACAAACAAAATACAAATATAATACATGCAATTATATTAAATACTGTATGTCTATCTACAATGAACTTAATGCCTTCGAAGAATAATTACGGAAAGTGGATACATTGTGGAGCTTTGCTACGTTGGAAAATAAAGAAAGTGAAAGAGACACACTTATTTAACAGTATTAGATCTTTTAAATCATAAGATTTATATACATACCGGAAGTTGGGTTAGGTTATTTTACGTTAGAAATATTATAAAGGAATTTATTTACATTTTCGACCTATTCNACATACCGGAAGTTGGGTTAGGTTATTTTACGTTAGAAATATTATAAAGGAATTTATTTACATTTTCGACCTATTCATTACAATTAGTGTGGCTTACCTGTCACATTATCATCAGTAAAAACATTTTCCACATTTTCTGGTTGGTTTTTCGAATAATATTTACTAATGACAATATAAGAAGCTTCACACTCCATCTTGTTATAACACTAATGAACATACGTACTTTGTGCTCTGAGCAAAAAAAAGGGAATAATCTGACTCCCAAACNCATCTTGTTATAACACTAATGAACATACGTACTTTGTGCTCTGAGCAAAAAAAAGGGAATAATCTGACTCCCAAACGCAGTGCTGCACTATATGCATAGACAATGAAACCTATGAGATACGTACCTACGTTTTCCTGTGAAATATCCATACTTCTCCATTCAAAACATGTACGTAAATCCATTTTCATGTAAAGTGAAATGACACTTCTTGTGCTCTGAACCCCTCAAGTCATGAAGATTATTTATTCGAAATTTGTTATGCGTTTTGCCCGTAATTCAATTTAAAATTTTGAGATAAAATTAAAAGTAGAAATACTTAAAATTTAATTTTTTACCACGAGTGGACAATGAGTAGTATTTTAAAGGAAATTGTAACATACATTTACTACGACATTAATGAATACTATTTATGGAACCAAATTATTATTTAAAATCACTTTTTGCCATTTCTACAAATAAAGATTCAAATTTAAAATACTGACATTTACTCAGAAAAAACATGATAAAATAATTTTTCAAATTATTTAGTATTTTAAACAAGTTATCAAAAAACCACAAAATGTCCTTAAGCTATATAGAAAAATTGGCTCGCGATAAGCTTTAAGTTCTATGAGAGTTGTTATTCGTCTCATATGGTTACAACTGTTTGCAGGCTAATCGTTAGGGAGATAGGGAGATTCATGGCGAACTCAATTGGGTAGGTCATAGCAGAATTATTAGTTCGCTCACCTTGCAAACGATAGTGTTATACATTCGATTTAAATTGAAAATACGCAATGAATCTCATAATAAATAATGTAAGGCCACTGAATGATTTTCATGGAAGGAACACTAATAACAGTATGCATATCGTACACTGAAGAGTCAAACAAATTGGTACACCTGCCTAATATCGTGTAGGGCCCCCCGAGCACGCAGAAGTAGNATCGTACACTGAAGAGTCAAACAAATTGGTACACCTGCCTAATATCGTGTAGGGCCCCCCGAGCACGCAGAAGTACCGCAAGACGACGTGGCATGAACTCGACTAATGTCTGAAGGTATGCAGGAGGAAATTCACACAATGAATCCTGCAGGNATCGTACACTGAAGAGTCAAACAAATTGGTACACCTGCCTAATATCGTGTAGGGCCCCCCGAGCACGCAGAAGTAGCGCAAGACGACGTGGCATGAACTCGACTAATGTCTGAAGGTATGCAGGAGGAAATTCACACAATGAATCCTGCAGGNCGCAAGACGACGTGGCATGAACTCGACTAATGTCTGAAGGTATGCAGGAGGAAATTCACACAATGAATCCTGCAGGGCAGTCCACAATTCCATTCTGCGCCAATTTGAGAAAGGGTTGTACGTCTGTCACGTTTAATGATTCTCGTCAGTCGTCGTTTGTCCCGTTCGTTCACGATCTTTTTCCGGCCACAGCGATGTCGAAGATGTGACGTTTTACCGGATTCCCGATATTCACGGTAAACTCGTGAAATGCTTGTACGCGAACATCCAAATGTTATCGCTACCTCGGAGATGCTATGTCCCATCTCTCGTGCACCGATTATAACACCCTGTTCAAACTCACTTAAATCTTGATAACCTGCCATTGTATCAGCAGTAACCGATCTAGCTGCCGACCGCATCGCGTTACTCTGATTGGTTCCATACCTCTGTTATTTGCATACGCACGCCTAAACCAGTTTTTATTTGACTCTTGCGTGTATTAGTGTGAGGAATTTCGTGATATTCCGAAACGTAGAGTAACATTCAGGGCTATTTTGATATATCATAAATATCATCAACTGTGAATAAATGTGTTTCCTAAAACAAGTTGTTCAGTGGAATGATATTAAGTTCAAATGCTCGCATGAACGTTAGGAATCATGGCGGTGGCGGAGGCAGAGGTACTTGAAAGGCAGCGGCTTGCCCAAAGGGGTGCAGGAGAAGTAGCTGCGCCCCACCCCCTGTGCATCTTGTCAGTAGGAAAATTAAAAATAACCTTTTCAACTTAGCATTTTTATTGGACAGTTTACATGTTTAAAAAAAGGCCACTAAATTGATATATGTTTACCGCAATGTAGACTATTTGTGATGACTATGATTAAATATATTCTTAATTCGTTTTTGTAATGTCGCAAAAGTTTGTCTTCATTTTTCGGTTTGCACCCCCCATTACTTAACCCTGCGCACGTCTATTAAAGGTGACAGATTAAGATGTATCTGTAGTGGTTTGTAATGGCCCACTGTAGCGTGCGGAAGAGCCAGATGCAAATCACTTGACAATATTTATAGCCAGTGTCATGAACTGAACCCGATTTAGCGACAACAAACAGCCTTACCTACACCCTCGTGGTGGTGGTACTGCATTAAAGTACATATTTATGCATTCATTTTATATACATCTACATGTAATATGCACACGTGTTTTGTGTTAAGAAACCTAATTGTTTGTCAGATTTTGCTGTAAATGCTACTTTTTTTTAAAATTTGTGTCAAAGATTTGCTTAAATTTCAGTTTAAACTTTAATTTTATTAAAACTTAGAACCATACATTTCTGGCTGGTAATCAATTAGCGATAAAGTCACTGGATGAAACAATTTCAAACCTGCACGTTTTATAAGGAAAATTTACTAACAATAATCTCATATTTATGTATTTAAAGCTGCTCCATGAAAATCGCCAAAAAAAATTTCTTATCTAATTGCATGCGTTTGTGCTCTTCACGTTTAAATAAATGTGTACATTTATTTTTGTAGATGGAGACTAACACAAGCGTTATTTAAATACATATTTTTTATTTCTTTATACATGGTGTATTCCGCGCAACATCAAGCTATTAAAATCAATTACAATTTATATTATTAGTAGTTGAATCCATAATGCCAATAAATATTACCCTCGTGACACGCATACCTCTTTATCTTCCTTTGCCCCGCTGGACTCCGCTGATCGTACGGTGATTTTACATTATCTAGCATTCGATCAGAGAACATGCGTGATTATGTAATTTGCGCTCGTCACCCCTTAAACCCGCTGACTACAACTGAGGGATTGTATGTAGGTAGCGGTTGAGATCAAGGCCATACACCAGAACTGTGCGTAAGGCGGGCACGGCTTCTACGACGCACATACAAAGAACACAACCAACCCCTCTCACTAACGGTAAAACATTCGAATTCACAATTGTGTGCACCAAAGCACGCGAAAGCTAATTTTTCTCGGTACTCGACACAGTGAGACTCGAGATCACGTACGCGTGACTACTGATTCGTAAACCATAGTTCCGACCTATGAAGTATGTGAATGGTTAATATTACTCCAGCCGAAAACCATTCCTACATCTCATTGTATTTAATAACGGAACAAGAGTNAGTATGTGAATGGTTAATATTACTCCAGCCGAAAACCATTCCTACATCTCATTGTATTTAATAACGGAACAAGAGTTGTGTCGATTTATGTTTGAGCACTCATCGTAAAATTTTCTTATTTGCAACACTCCAAAAATGAAAATGGGGATGAAAAATTTCAAAGAAAAAGGTTAATCGTAAATATTTCTACTCTTATTACATGTTGTGAGTTTCACGTTGCATATATTTTTTTACGTAATTTGTTGCCACTCCAGCCAGTTATCATTTTGCCAAAGTCTTATTTTTCATGTCGGTCAATTCTAAACACACTCCGTGACCTTGGTCCGTGGACCGCCGCTCCGTTATTTTTGCACAACACAGTTGTTTACTTGCTACCAACTTATTTAGCTAGAAACGCCCTCGTAATAAGCTGCAAGTACGCTGACGTTCCAAAAGTCGTGGGTGGCTGGTCCAGTACCGCGTAGGCCCTTCGCCGGACAGGTGAAGCACAGCAACTCGTAGTGCCATCGATCCCGCAAGTGGGCGAAACACCTGTGGATAGATGCTGATGCATGCCGTCTGGATAGCTACCCCACAGCCGCCTGCAATTTGTGGGCGCAGGATCTTGTTGGTGCGAATGTACCTCCCCACAGCACGTCGCACAAGTGGCCGATGGTCTTCATATCGAGCGAACGAGATGGCCGCAGTAGTCGTCGACTCTCTAAGAATGCTCTTCGAATCGATTTTTGACATCTTGGGGTCGTTGACACGGTGTATTATTCTGCTGGAATATCACATCGTTGTGGAGGTACGTGAAGTCCCTGGAGAGCTTCGATACACTCGCTCACGCGATGTCTGAGAACCGTTGATATTGGACTTCACTTCCAAGATGCAATTTGCGTGGCGCGACCGACTATTGCCTTCTCATTCTGATACCCCGTGACCTTTGTCATGTCAGTGCATATAGATAACGAGCGTTGCATGACGTACACTGAGTTACACATTTTGACATGTTACTTGCTGCGAAATACTTTGTCCAAACTTATAAATCGTTTCGGCAACGAAACACATATTCCTCCCTCCTATGCAGGCGCCTAGATACATTCTAATGATTATAATTTAATATTTAAGGAGAGTTTCTCTCATCTGGTTGGAGGTGAGCGACCTCCGTCCAACTTGGCGTTTTCGTCGCGAGGTATTGCTCATCCAAACTCTTCTTCGACGCTTCGTTGGATAAGTACGCCTCACTTTGTGCCAGGCCGTTTCTGGCAATTCGGACTGCGAAGAGGATTAACGCATATCCGGCACACAAAAGACCCCAAAGGCTGGGAATGAAATATGTGTCGAAACCAACATTGCGGAAAATGAAGGTTGATTTGGCATGTCGTCGGAAATGCCAGTGAAATCCCTTGGTTTGCGTTAAATTTCCGTTTCCTGCTTTGGCGGACAATAATGTGAGTAATATTAAAAATATGTTTACTCTCGCCATTATTTTTTCTTTTTTCAGTATACCTGTGAGGCGCAGAAATAAGAACTGCCATCTGTAACTGCAAGCGTTTCAGCGCATCCCAGTTTTCTCCCATTTCTTTCATTAGAATGTTCCCTTCGCCTCATTTTCGCCTTAATACAAACATTCTCTTAGAAACGTCAGATGTTCAGAAGAAAAATACGTAACTAGCAGCTTACTACGATGACATAAGTTATGATACTACTCATGCCGAGCCCGATAGTAAGAAAATAAACCATGGAGTGATTCATTACAGTTGAAAGTTTTTAGTAATGATGAGTTTATTTAGCGTTATTTTTCTTAATTCCCTGAACCTGCGTAGAATACGATGGAAATAATTTAATAAAGAGTATCGCTTGGTTAATAAAAGAAGTATGTCTCATAATCTTCTTCTGCTTGATGTATTGGAAACACGTTAGTAATGAAACCTATGAATGATGCATTATTTACCACACGGTAGGCAAGGAGACGCAACTATTTAATACAATAGTTTAACAGCAAACGCCTCTGTCGAGTTCCATCTCTTTTGCAAGTACTACACAGACTCTCAGGTTATTGAGTCTTCATGAATGGAGTGTTTTTTTTNGTCGAGTTCCATCTCTTTTGCAAGTACTACACAGACTCTCAGGTTATTGAGTCTTCATGAATGGAGTGTTTTTTTTTCCACATCAAATCTTCTACTTTATTCAATACGTCAGAATAAAAGAAACTCTTCGTTTATTTATTTATGAGCTGTAAAGCTCTCCCTTGCAAAGAGAACCGTGAGAGATGGTATGGGGTTAGTTCTAGNTCGAGTTCCATCTCTTTTGCAAGTACTACACAGACTCTCAGGTTATTGAGTCTTCATGAATGGAGTGTTTTTTTTCCACATCAAATCTTCTACTTTATTCAATACGTCAGAATAAAAGAAACTCCTCGTTTATTTATTTATGAGCTGTAAAGCTCTCCCTTGCAAAGAGAACCGTGAGAGANTTTTTTTTCCACATCAAATCTTCTACTTTATTCAATACGTCAGAATAAAAGAAACTCTTCGTTTATTTATTTATGAGCTGTAAAGCTCTCCCTTGCAAAGAGAACCGTGAGAGATGGTATGGGGTTAGTTCTAGAAAGAGACGGACACGGAGGAAGAGAAAGAGCTAGAAATGGTTAGGGAGCAAGGAAAAAAAACACCATGCACGTGTGTTAATGTTGCGTGAGTTATACGAGAAAGGGTTGGTCGGCTTTTTTTTTCGAAATGTAGGACCCCTTGGAGAGTTACGGTGTTTGGTATGGGAGGAATGAGTTAAAGTTTTATAAGGCCGGCACAATTCCACATCAAAAAGGTTTTGAAGGGGGGGGAAGCAGGATCGGGAGGGAATGTTTGAGGGAGGAAGAGAGATATGTTCTCATATTCATAACCGTCATCATCATCATCATCAAGATACCCAGACTATTCCTGGCTGGAACTGCAGAGAAAGTTTGTTTTCCAATATGGTGGCCCCCAAGGTTCCAATGAGGTACTCGTGCGGAGGGTTGAAGGGGGGTAGAGGGTTGGAGGAGGGAATTCCTCCAAAGCTTTCACCGCACGTACAAAGTATTCAATATTTCCCGGCGCAAAATTTCCCTTCCAGGGTGATGAATGCGTTTGGGTGGCTAGAATTTACCTCCCTCCCTTCGTTACCTACCTCTCCGGAAAATATACATTCTGTTTAGAGAAGGGGGAGGGGGGGGTGAAAGTTGAAGGCGTGAGGGGCCGGATAATGTAACGTAAATCAGGCAACGGAAGACCCCCCTCTTGTTCCTGTTAAATATTGAACATCCCTGGCTTCCGCTCAAATTATCCTCACTCGTTTCCAGAGACAGTAATTAAAAGTTTACCTTGCCCCTCAGAGTGAATAATAGAGGATATGGAATTGCGTTGAACACTTAGTCAGACAGACACGGATGGGTTGAAAAGAAAGGCAATGATTATAATAAAACCATTTCCATAACTTGCCGCTCTGTGTAGCCTCTTCCGTGGTATAGCTAACCTTGCTAATCGAAATGAAAGTGGCTAAGAGAAATATTATTCTACTGACATTTTCAACCAGATAATTTATAATTTTGTTTTTAGATCCCATTGTATCTTGGCAAATTTTTGCAGCATTTGGAAAATATGATGGAATATGACATCATTTTTACTCCCGTCAACCGAAAAATAAAACCACAGTTCAATATTTGGCATCCATGCCCTACGTCTCACTACGCTGGATATATAACTGATAACATAAGCAGGATACGCTGTAGCTGCGCCTCGCGAGTTTCGAATACTGTTGAAGCTCCGGTGCTCAATTAACAAGTGGTTGGGAGCACACTTAAGCTGCTGTGACGCCCAGGTAAAGATTACTCAATCAGAACATCTTGGGGTTGAATCCAAGACCCCAGTTTGGAGGGAATGCCCTGAGAAATGAGGCCCCAAGGCGAATGACTACATTATGGTACATCCAAACGTTTTCGTTACGTCGTAGAAACGTTTACTTAAGGTAGTGTCTATTTCGAGCTACTCAGATATTAATATTTACACCATCAATATTTTTGCGGGTACGTCTATTGGTGAATATAAATATTTTATTTGTAGGAGGAATCAGGGATATATTTCGTTGGTTTCACAAACTACAAATCATAAGCTTATTAACAATTGAATTTTTCACTGTTCTGTCATCCTTGTAATAGGAAAGAACCAAAATTTAAAGTTATTTTAATAAAACGTTATTCAAATAAACAACTGTTAAAATGATACACCGGTTTTTGTTAACAGTTGTGTTTATTTCAAACAATGTTATTATTCCAGATATTTTAAATTAAATTGTTATTCTGTCTGTCCTTGATTTCTCACCACTTGCGAATTCCCTCAAACTGAGTCGCGATTGTAGGTGATGCTATATTAAACAATTTAGAATCTAGAGATACAGCAATATTTGCAAATGNATTATGGTACATCCAAACGTTTTCGTTACGTCGTAGAAACGTTTACTTAAGGTAGTGTCTATTTCGAGCTACTCAGATATTAATATTTACACCATCAATATTTTTGCGGGTACGTCTATTGGTGAATATAAATATTTTATTTGTAGGAGGAATCAGGGATATATTTCGTTGGTTTCACAAACTACAAATCATAAGCTTATTAACAATTGAATTTTTTACAGTTCTGTCATCCTTGTAATAGGAAAAAAACCAAATTTCAAGTTATTTTAATAAAACATTATTCAAATAAACAACTGTTAAAATGATACACCGGTTTTTGTTAACAGTTGTGTTTATTTCAAACAATGTTATTATTCCAGATATTTTAAATTAAATTGTTATTCTGTCTGTCCTTGATTTCTCACCACTTGCGAATTCCCTCAAACTGAGTCGCGATTGTAGGTGATGCTATATTAAACAATTTAGAATCTAGTGATACAGCAATATTTGCAAATGAATAAGCTGGCAGGGAAGAAACGAGACTAAGCAAAATGCTGGTCATAAACCTGCTTCGTGAGGTAAATCGCTCCGATTTACGACCGCGTTAAATATAATACACTGTTTAGTAGTTTTGCTGTTTTTTCTGCATGCTTTAAGTTTTATTTCCTAAACAAATCGCAAGTTTTTACGAAATGTGCCCCTAACTTATAAAAATAAGTTCTGCTATAGTGAAACCTCCCACGTATCACCACATTTAGAAAACTAAGAACNGCTCCGATTTACGACCGCGTTAAATATAATACACTGTTTAGTAGTTTTGCTGTTTTTTCTGCATGCTTTAAGTTTCCTAAACAAATCGCAAGTTTTTACGAAACGTGCCCCTAACTTATAAAAATAAGTTCTGCTATAGTGAAACCTCCCACGTATCACCACATTTAGAAAACTAAGAACCTTCCTCTGTCAGACATGAACGTTGTTGTTACAAGATAAGACGTTCGTCGTCCTACAATCAGGAATAAATGCGTTTCCTAAGGCTTTTAAGGCAATTAGCCTATGCAGTTTCCTCTGAGAAATATTATGTGGCTGTAGGAACCAAATGTAAGACGGGTCAGCCATCTATGTAGACTGTTAATACAGGGACAGTAATCAGTTTGGTGGTTGGTACCGTATAAATATTGTTAACGCAGATAGTTCCTGCAGCAGAACTGTTTGTTTGAGTCTTGTCTGTGTTAGTACCTACAACTATGAGTATAGTTTCTACAGAAGAGCATTCTGTTCCTCCTAGAGAAAATATGGTTGCTTCAAAAGGACAACATCAGCAATATTTGGGTCGTTCCGGCAATACACATAGCTTTAATAAACTAAATGAGCATTTTGTAGCTGGTACAGAATTTTTGTTACTGCTGCCCTAAAATTTGTTTACATAACTATTCTGGTGTCACTTTTCTAGTAATATTTCAGGGTATTATTTAAAATATTAAAAGTCAGACGAAACTTTCCTGATAGAAAATAATACATAATACAGAAAGAGTCATTAGTAACAAGATAAACAAATGAAAATCTATGCGCGTCACATATAGACACACTAATTTCATGAAATACCGCACAACAAATATTATCGCAGAAGTTGAGTTGTCTGGCCAATATTTGTTTTTCCAAATAACAGCTAGAAATAAAAATTAGAAAATTTGTACTTTTCAAATAAATAATCTCTAATTGAAATATAATTATATTGAGTCAATAAAGCAAATAAAAAAATTTACAAAATTAATTAATTATTCCATGCCGTCTCTATAGATACGTTATTGACCACGGGTAAGTTTACTGGGAATTATTCAATTTAATTCGTGTATTTAAGGAATCAGTCAGAATTTTAAGCCTTATCATGAGATTCATTGCGTATTTCCCATAGCAATCGAATATATTACACTATAATTTGCAAGGTGAGCGAGTTGACAATGAGCACCACAATCAGTTACACACACACACCACATTCAGTACCCCAATAAGCACCATATTTACCACAATCAGCATCAAATGCACCACAATCAGTACCCTAATCAGCACTACATTTACCACAATCAGCATCAAATGCACCACAATAAGTACCCCAATCAGCACCACATTTACCACAATCAGCATCAAATGCACCACAATCAGCACCACACACACCACAATCAGCACCACACACACCACAATCAGCACCACACACGCCACAATCAGCACCACACACACCACAATCAGCACCATACATAATACAATCAGCACCACACAACACAATCAGCACCACACACCACAATCAGCGCCACGCACCACAATCAGCACCACATACACCACAATCAGCAACACACTCGCCACAATCAGCACCCCAATCAGGACCACACATGCCACAATCAGTATCAAATGCACCACAATCAGCACCATACACACCACAATCAGCACCATACACACCACAATCAGCACCATACACAACACAATCAGCACCAAACACGCCACAATCAGCACCACACACACCACAATCAGCACCATACATAATACAATCAGCACCACACAACACAATCAGCACCACACACCACAATCAGCGCCACGCACCACAATCAGCACCACATACACCACAATCAGCAACACACTCGCCACAATCAGCACCCCAATCAGGACCACACATGCCACAATCAGTATCAAATGCACCACAATCAGCACCATACACACCACAATCAGCACCATACACACCACAATCAGCACCATACACCACAATCAGCACCATACACACCACAATCAGCACCATACACACCACAATCAGCACCATACACAACACAATCAGCACGACACACCACAATCAGTACCAAAATCAGAACGAAATGCACCACGTTCAGCATCACAATTTGCACCACAATCAGCACCACACTTAGCACCGCACATACCGTAATAAGCACCGCACGCACTGCCATCAACCCTGAGTTCTGTTTGTGTGGTTCGTATATATAACACCTAAATTATACCTATTTGCCTGTATGTGATCCCTTAAAGCCTGTAATACGATTGGTTCAAAGTCAATATGACATCATAAGGCTTTTATATGCGTAAATTATAAGCAATGGGGGGTCAGCTGAGAGGCTTAGTTTGACAACGGCTAATGTAAAAGGCGAATAGTCTCGGCTAGCTTCTACGTCAAGTAAACCATGGCCAGTTACGTAAAAGTGGAGTGGATATTGCCCGCCAATGGTTTCTCGCCATCGATTTCTTCTTCGAGTGAGATGTCTCCGGTTTTACCAATACCATTGACTTCTTTGAGCATGACGCTGACGGCACTTTCGACTTCATGTGATGGATTTCCTACAGCAGTGCTGTCATCGATGACTTCGTCAACGCTTCGTTGCTGTTACTGCGAGAAGATATTTATGAAAAGCTGCAAGGCTCAGATACATGAGGTCAATTGTATTCAGAATTTGGGGCGTGCTACTTTTACAAGTGAAAAATGAAAATCGCAATTTGGTCGGCGAAGTGATAACCTAAAAAGGTATCTCGAAACCTGTACCGGTCTACCTTCACTTCCTGGTAAGTGTTACCTGTCAACATAGCATCAGAGGTGTACTGAGGTGGTAACTGACGCGATAATTACTGGAAAATCATCGAAGCAGAAAACTTTAGCTGTAAATGACATTTCCAGTTCTTTTTTTTCATCAAGACTACAAGAATTTCGCAAACGCTAATGAAGCACGAATGCATGAAACGAATGCATGTGTAAGGAGTACCGACCGCATGGGATATCTGTGTGAGAAGTGCTCTTAACTGTTCGGACGTACCGACAATTTAAATAGACATTTTAAACAATGCAAAAGTGGTGTATCACCCACCGATGTTGAACGAGCATATCTTCCTTCTTCTGTACAGTTTACAGCGAAAACTGGCCCTCGTGAAGCTTCAACTGGTGAATCAGATGCTACACCTATCACTTCGTCATCGCAACCTACGAAAATTACCTTTCAGATGAAGCCGAATGCAAATGGATTTTTCCTGAAGTATTCTGCATTCAGGGATATTCTAAAAGATTATTTTACTCCGAATCGGACAGCTTAGATGAAAGATGTGTGTTCATTTCTGGCATATTTTAAATAAAATTTAGTAAATCAACTTACAGAGGAGGTGGGAAAATACGGTCGTGTGAAATATAATATATGGCTGGAATGTAGTTATAGTAAACCAGAGTCACACAATGATAAGCACACAAGGAAGGCATTCAAGACCTCGAATGTACCTACCTATAGTGTACACAACATGCCGCGAGGAAGAAGAAATGGAAATGAATGACTCTGGCTGGACATTCGATTCGGTAGATCATCTGCAGTTGAGAACTAGTGGATTCTGTTCACTCAACACATAGGGATTATATTGATATATTCGGCTTTGGTATGGATCACGAAGACATGACAATATCTACATTTCATAACATCACAAAGTGCAAGGTGCCTAGGTAAGTGATAAACCTATGGATCGCCGACGTTAACGTCTCTAAAGGGCCCACAGTGCTGAGACGTTTATATCTGTGATGATGCAACTTCCATCATCGGCGTGATTGACACTACTGCAATAATAATAACAGAATACCCATATAGCATCACCAAGTTCAAACTTAAGCCTACGCCTAGAATACAATACTAGACACTGAGCAATACTAATAACAGAATTAGAAGTAGCTATAAGTTCATTAATAGCAAAAGTCTTCAAACATATAAGGTCTCTTGAATCTATTTGACTAAGATAGTTAACACTAGTCACTGTACTGTTGTGTGGATGTCTGAAGAAACAAAACTCCATTATACCAGATACATTGTGTGCAGTAATTCCTTGCAAAGCGAACCTGTACATAAATCTCAGTAGAATGAAACTCTCTTCTGCTGTAGTAACTTGCTTCACAAATACATTATCATCCTGCGTTTCAGTGCCTACAACGAGTACTAATGTATCAAAAAACAACACATCAGGAGGTGCAATGTCTCTTTCTACGAAGACAAGTTCATTCCTGGTTCCTGCTCCTTCCGATATGACGACAGCTAAACCACCTGAGTCCACTGGTGTATCTTCTACCGAATGTTCAGTGGCAAATCAGTTTCGCTTTTGCTGCAAGGACGTTGCCTTCAAGCTTACTGCACGACGACACGAAGTTTATGAAAGCCAGAATAATTGGTTTCATGTTTAACGATGGACTGAGATTTGTATAAGGATGCACACTTTACATGGACAAACATGAATATTTTTGAGTGTTTTTGTAGTAATATATTTTAATAAATTTTAAATACAAAAGTGTAATTTTTTTTCATGTTAACCCTATATCTATACCAGTCTGTTATAAACTGTTTTCGTTGAAAAACATCACTATGAAGGATCACTACGGTCAGACAGTGCTTAATCATACATTCCTGAGCAGAAATGATACTTGCAGACGGAATTTCACGAGCCTGACAATAGGATCCCGCAAATTATATTAGCCGACCTAAATGCTTGTACATATTTGCTTGCATACAACCTGACTGCGAAAAAATGTGGTCTGATACGTAATTACTTTAAAAAGAAAATATATAAACTACCATTGTGAGCATAGGCATATATGATTCAGGCCCCGACTGAAAATAACGAAATGTTTTTTAAACAAATTATGCCTTTTAATGTTCTCAAAATGGTAAATACGATGAATATAATCTGAAAAAAATTCTCCAATAAATGTGGCCATGAGCCATATGTATATTGATT
>NQII01000863.1:497709-530071 GCA_002778355.1 Clitarchus hookeri
TCCGGGGTGGCGATGTGGTGACAGTGGAAGGGATAAACGCCGGTGGGGGAGGGGGGAATTGGTGTCTGCCCGGACACAATGACACACCCTCTTGCTGCAGAAATTGTTACTACCCCTGGAACACCACTGCGCATTATATTACAGAGGCGGAACTCCCACAAAATGGTTTGTATACACCATTAAGAACCTACTTTTTCCCCCTTCGATATTGCTCTGTGAAATAAAACTGGTGATATTTCTAGGCCATTTAATTCGAATATATCATGCGAATAATTATTATTCTAACGTTTACAAAAGCATATTACCGAGAACTTTCCCCAAGAGTTGTAGAGCCAGGAATTTTCCATTTGTAAAACTAAACCGGTTACCACCTTAATAAAATCAATACGTAGACCACAAATATGTGCTCTGCAACGAGTGTACAGTCGATTGAGAGACCCTCCTGAGTTGATATACGGGTTTTGACTGGCGAAAACATGCGTAAAATTCCTTGGAAAAAATTGCACATCTTATTTCTTCGTGGTACATTTAACATGTACTACAAGTGATAACAATATTTTAGTGGCAAAAATCGCAGTCTGCTTTGCTGTGAAACGTGTCTAGGTATTTTCTATGTAGTTTACATAAATACATACGTTTATCTTTAGTGGATACTATTAAAATACTTATGTTTATATGGGAATTCGCATAAAAATGTCGTGTAACGCATTTCAAGATATCGTAAATTTTTGACCGCGATATACTAAATGTCATATTAAGTCTTTATTCTGAAAATGCGCTTATATAGTGTCAGCAATAAAATTGAAAATCAACTTTCGAACACAACATATAGTTCCTTTATATTCTAGCATTTAAAAGTAGTCAAACGCATAATTCTGAAATATCTTGTGTAACATATTTGTACAGAAATTTCAGTCATTGAAGCATAAAATGCATTAATTCNCGCATAATTCTGAAATATCTTGTGTAACATATTTGTACAGAAATTTCAGTCATTGAAGCATAAAATGCATTAATTCATTTAAAAAAAGGCGTTCCTTCTGCAAAAGTTTACTTTTTTCATATATATTTTAATTTTACAAAATAAATTTTCAATTTCCAAATTATTACCACGAAGTAGGAAAAGTTCTGATTACACACGTTTTTCATTGGGGTTTATTTTATTGGATATTTGAATAAACAAAACAACCTGAAACAGCACTAATTTTTACAATGAATAGTTTTGGAATAAAAACTGGTGACTCTATTTCAAATAATAACTTATAGAAATCACAAAATCCATAAGTTGAAAAAAATTATTTTATAGTTTATAATAATTTGTTAAATCGGGCTTTAACATGACAAAATTGTAACATATCTCTATTTTCAGTTTGAACCGAATTTCATCTTTTTGAAACTGCTGGCAGAAATTTTTTGAAAAAATAAAAAAAAAAATAAAAAAAAAATCTTCAGATAAGTATCTAAATTTCAATCTCATGGGGTTGTACATAACCTTCATTGGTTAATTTTAAAAACGGTTATTAAGCAATGTTTAATTATTATTGAGTATTATAACCCTAATTTTGGGCACAGGTAGGCAAATTTTACATCGGAAACAACAGACAAGTAACTGTTATTGTAGGCAGTAGTTTCCAGCATTCAAGTATATATTCTCAATAAATCTAACCTTATCAAAATGTNAAGTAACTGTTATTGTAGGCAGTAGTTTCCAGCATTCAAGTATATATTCTCAATAAATCTAACCTTATCAAAATGCATTAAATAATACAAATTCCGTTCTTGACTTTACGTTTCGTGAACTCACACAAGCGAGACATTTACACAGTTCATAAGGGCATACTTTCCTTCAGATGCTGTGACATTCTGTTCCACATGGGTGTAATAAATGACATACAATAACTTCTTACGAATTACTGTTTTAAAAGGTGTGTAGAAAACAAGTGCANAAGTAACTGTTATTGTAGGCAGTAGTTTCCAGCATTCAAGTATATATTCTCAATAAATCTAACCTTATCAAAATGTATTAAATAATACAAATTCCGTTCTTGACTTTACGTTTCGTGAACTCACACAAGCGAGACATTTACACAGTTCATAAGGGCATACTTTCCTTCAGATGCTGTGACATCCTGTTGCNCTCACACAAGCGAGACATTTACACAGTTCATAAGGGCATACTTTCCTTCAGATGCTGTGACATCCTGTTGCACATGGGTGTAATAAATGACATACAATAACTTCTTACGAATTACTGTTTTAAAAGGTGTGTAGAAAACAAGTGCATGACTATTTACGTGCACGCAGACACACGCCTACACCCACACGAATACACACCCACATATTCTCTCTTTTTTTTTTGCATGATCGCATTAGCCTCTTTGCAATAAAAGTAGATCATTAAAACGGGGATAACAAACTGATTACAGATTAAGTTTCACTGCTACTCGGTGGGATCCATATTACTTCTTTTCATCAGGTTCTGGGAAAAAAAGCTTTACAGTGGATATGTAAAATACGTGTGAAAATATTCGAACAACATCTATTGAGCAAACAAAACTTAATTAATACACCACAATGCCTTAAGTACTATATTATGAAAACGTTTATTAAAATAAATATATTTTCATTTTGCAAAATTATAAAACTAAAAAATTCTTTTTAATTAAATTCATTAATAAATTAATATGGTTGATAATACAGGATTCATACATTGCTAGTGATTACGTAAAAATAGGATATAAAATTACGACATCTATTGAGCAAACAAAACTTAATTAATACACCACAATGCCTTAAGTACTATATTATGAAAACGTTTATTAAAATAAATATATTTTCATTTTGCAAAATTATAAAAAATTATATTAAATTAAATTCATTAATAAATTAATATGGTTGAAAATACAGGATTCATACATTGTAGTGGCAAGAAATATTTAGTTGTGGGACTATACTACTGCGAATGCGTGACAATAGTCGAAAGAAATTTTAAATAATTTTTTAACGTGAAGGGTAGTTCTCAACATGGTTTAAATTTTCGCTGTCACCCTTCAAACGACGGTCTTTCCAGCTGGGACCCGTAGGTGACCGGTATCCCCGGGCATGACAGAAATGAAACCCTAGCATGGAGAGNCATGGTTTAAATTTTCGCTGTCACCCTTCAAACGACGGTCTTTCCAGCTGGGACCCGTAGGTGACCGGTATCCCCGAGCATGACAGAAATGGAAACCCTAGCATGGAGAGGCGCTGAAATGCAAGGGCGGGGGAAGCGGTAGTACCCCGAGAAAACCCGCCGGCAAGCGGCATCGTCCAGCACGATTCCCATATGCGAAAATCTGGGAGTGAACTCGCCGGGGATCGAACCCGGATCGCCGTGGTGAGGGGCGAGCGCCCTGGCCACTACGCTCCTATTGAAGAGACTTACTGCGAATTTTCCCAGTATATAGCTCATTAAAATAAGTTTCTGTTTAGCAACTACGAGTCAAGATATGACAGTTCAGTGCACTGAANTCCCAGTATATAGCTCATTAAAATAAGTTTCTGTTTAGCAACTACGAGTCAAGATATGACAGTTCAGTGCACTGAACAAAATATTATATACATAATAACGCTACTTTTTGTGATATAAACATTTTTAAATTTAATTCATTGGAGGAATGTAAGTTTCTTTCCGGTAGGCAGCGTGACATATACGTACAGAATTATTTCTAATAATATGTTTAGCTTCAGAAATAAATGCTTTCTGGTTTTATCATATAATTCTGTAACGTGGTGTAAACATTGCTCAGTTTTGTAACTTATGACTTTGAAAACTGAAGAATTTTCTTTCAACTGCTTAAATATGTAAAAAACTGTTACTGATAAAACTGCTTAAAATCGACGAATTTCAAATGCCAACCAAAATAAATTATTTTGCTGATATCAGTGAAATCTTACTATCGGGACCGAATTATTTTAATTTAAAAGTGTATTTCACTGAGCCAGTCAGTGGTTTCAAATCATTTAATTATTTTAACTGAAATTTCTGCAAACAATTGTACATTTGGTCCCTGAGACAACTAAGCTTATGTAAAACATAAATGCATTATTTTATTATTATAATATTGTTAGTATTATCTTACTACACATCTGCAGCTAATAATTTCGTGGTTAGGAACACCACCATAGACAGGATGTTTCAGTGTGTTAAATCTCTGTGCACAGCCGTATCTCAATTAAAAATATTTTGACCTTTAGGCACACAGATTAATAAGTATCTCAGTTCAACAAAGAAGCAAATGGAGATACCTATAATATTACGGAAATCCATACAAATTTGCCGGAAAAATTATTTAAGAAAAATGTTTTGGAAGAAATATCGTATTTTAAGCAGCGTCCGGGATCAATCTAAAGACCGCCATTGCGCAAATCAAACACCCTGAGGTACGACAGAACGCGAAAGGGAGAGCTGATATAAAATGCGGCAAATCAAATCCGTTACCTTAGTGTTTTGTTCGTGTGTTTAGAGAATGTTAATGTATTCCGGGATGAACCCTCGTTCTTGTACTTGGGAAAAGTCCCAGTGGAACAATAATCAACCTAAACGGCATGGCATTAAAATCGTATCTTTAGGTGACTTTAAGAAAAACCAGAAATCACTTCAGGTGTCGTATCCGGTCAAGTGTGAAGTGTATATCCGCAAGAGTCGGAAACACCGTTTATAAGTTTCTGGAAAGATTTTCCTGCAGGTGGCTTATTATTGTTGGCTTGTGAATGTTGCGTAATGATTAATCTGATACGGCAATAGAAGAATAAAACTACCCCACTATCTGTTTTTTCTGAACAGGTACTTACTGTTTACGTCCCTCCACTATAATGCATCGGGCCTCTACGAAGTGTAGGTACTTACAGCTAAAGAGACAGCTCGACATAAATACACCAAAATCTCAAACTATTTACTCATAAAACTGGTACAAACGTTTATTTCTCATTACCCTTAATTTGTAAAAAAAAAATATTTTTTACTTGCTTCCGAAATTTTCTTCACTTCAACATCTTCGAAATTAATTTATGCCACACACGCCCTTAAGTCGGGCTTGGTGCTGAATGCGATAACGACGACCTCTTGCAGAACAAGCCGTGCGCTCTGAAATAGCTCCCGACAAAAAAGTAGTAGATGGGATTGTGGGGGGAGGGGGATGGAAAAACGGACCGAAAATTCTGTGGAGCTTTGACGACGGGAAAGCAGGATGGAGCGGTCGGAGGGGAGGCAGTAACGAGATTATACCCGCGGCCTCACAACGCATCTCGTTATTTGCCGCAAAGTCTCTGCGTCGCGCGCTAGAGGGCGAAGACACGTCGCCGATGATGCTACTGGTGTTGTGCCCGCACGTCAACCCCCGCTTCCCCTACCAACCTAATTCTTTCCCCTCTGCACCCTTGCCAGAGCCCGCTGCACGTTGGATTACTTATTCATCCCACGGACCATTTTGATCCAATTAGGAGTGAACCCCCCACCCTCTTCTTTCTGCCCCTTTCAGAAACCACCCCACACCCAAGCCAACCGTTCCCTATCTCCCAGTCGGCGGACGAGGCAAAACGGCCCGTTCCATAATTCTATTGTAAATGCTACGTGGTTATCTCTTGCTCCTCCCTAACCCCCCTCAGCTTTCCTTATTCTCTGCTGCAGTGTGTAGGAAAAGAGACACATTTTTACATTAAGCAACAGCTTCCCCTCCTCCCACCAACGTCCACCCTCCCAGGCCAACTGGTTGGTACGAGGAAGGAAATGAAAAGATATCGGGTTTCGTTTTGCGCTCTTCCTGCCTTCTGCTTGTCGCCCCACGAACATCTTCCCCCGAGTTTTTAAAATTTCTAGTGCGCAGCTTTCGGGAACTCGGGCACGAACCTAAGCGAAGGAAGCCAAACAAAGTGAAGCAAGCCAAATGGAAAACACTTAGATGCGACAGAAGTCAGATTCANAACCTAAGCGAAGGAAGCCAAACAAAGTGAAGCAAGCCAAATGGAAAACACTTAGATGCGACAGAAGTCAGATTCAAACTTAAATATAGGGGTCGACGCTAAATAAGTTTGTCGTGCAAAACCCTCTAATATAACAAGAGGGCTCGACTTACTGTACGTAAAGCAGGTAACGAGGGAGATATCCGTGTGTTCTTAGCTGCGATATTCGAACAAACTTTAAATATTTATACTACTTTATAGGTTTTACCTTTGTTGTTAGTTGTAGTGTATGGAGTGAAAAGCGTAGACATGTACTGCAAATTGAATGCAGGGGAGACAAAAAAGAAATATATTGTACATTGTTCCCGTCAAGGGTGTCATATTCTCCTAAAATACGACATATCAAATATACTGAAATACCGCGCAATGTTTCATAGCCTACAGGTACAACTTCGGTGTTCCTTGATGTTCTTGGAGTATTACATTCGTAATTTGCGTAAATTACTTTGACATAAACACAGTACGTAAGAAAACTCTTACTTGGAATAAAAATGTATTATAAGTTTTAAAAATATTAAAAAATGTATCTTGACACATTTATTTTAATCAGAACGCTTTCCTTTTAACATTTATGTATGAAGACTTAAAAATTTCTGCTTGCATTGATATGTCAGTTGGTTCATGTGGTTGAGTGGCTTTTTCTTGTAAAGAGATAAGGAAATTATTCTATGAAATTATTAATATAAATTTTTGTAAACAAGGAAATGAATACCACTCTAGTATTGTTCCTTTATTTTTTAGACAAAAAAAACAAAGAAAGAAAAATACTTCGACGGGAAAACACTTTTATGTAGAGATGTTATATTATTAATAACGCTTTGCATAAACGTATCGTTACCTGCAGGAAATCTGCCATGTCTCCAACCCTTCTGGCCACTTGTACGTAGGCGACGACCTGCACTCATTAAAAGGTTTTTTCAGCCAATAAAATACGTGTATTGGGTAAAAAAATTTATTTTGTTGCCCCAAGAAAATATTTTATTCGTTAAACAAAACTTGAAAAGCATCAAAATTAATTTAGTTCATATAACAAAATACAGGAATGAATAAACAAACCCTCCGTGTTGGGCAACAAGAATTTTATACTGTCAACAAAATATTTTGTTAAATCAACCGTATATAATTTTTGACCATTCACTTGATCGCGTTCGTTTAAAACTACAGCTCGAGATTTTTTTTCAGTATTTTTGTGACAAGTGGGATTAAACGAGTATTTTTTAGTACTTTTATTGATGCTTAATAATGGTATAAACATCCCAATGAAATAAATTCAACAGGAACTAAACTGTAAAGCTCTTAATTTATGTTATATTTATTCACACACGCTGTCAAATATTTTAAATTTAAAAACATTCACATTTAACTATTACTAACTTCGGCTGAGGGTGCATGGACGTAGCGCTCGAGCACAAACTATCTGTGTTTAAATCCCGACGGGGCTTAAATATTCTAATATTAACCAAAACGGTTAAATGCACGTAGAATCAAACAAATCTTTTGTTGCACCGACCAAATCTTAGCTGGGAGCAACCAAATAAGAACAATAAAATAATTTGGTTTCTACGACAAAATATTTCATTTCCTCCATACAAGCAATAAATTTTGGTTGCGCCCAAACAAACTTTGATTGATTCAACAAAATCTTTTCCGGAGTGTGCATGACTCATGCAACCACGACGACCGAGCCCAACCTTGGATGGCGAAGTGAATGTTGCGGCGAAGTGAGGTAAGACGTGATTATTGTTATAACTCTTATAAAATTTAATTATTTCCTAGCTTTACCCTAAATTCATACATGAGATGGGAATTTTAAGCTGATGGTTCAAGAATCGTGGTACCTATGCAAAATATAATACAACCCTGTTTATAAATGAGTTGTTATTTAGTTAAGAGTCGGTAAATATAAAGATATGACATTTCGGAGGGGCCAATTAATTGAATTAATTTTATGTAATACAAAGCCGCATTTTATAAAGTGATTTGTCCCACCTTGTACGATTCCCAGTGCTGATTATGTAGTCGGACTATGGTGGCCGTCACGTCGATGTCTCCTTTGGATCAGCTGCACTCGTCGGCGTCGAGGCGCCGTGTCCTTGGTCCGGCAGAGGGTATTCCTGCTTTGACTATTAACACCGAGTTTGGGCGAACGCGCGCCCCCATAGCTGAAATCCGCTGGAAAATAAAAAATCTTAATAAGATTAATGGATAAGAAATAATGCCACAACCAATAAAATAACTTACATTGTAATCAAAATATTTTAAATAGATCTTTTAATAATTTTTTTTTTTTAAGATTTGTTTATTTTATATATATATATAATTTTCATAGCTTATATTAGAGTGGCCTGTAATTAGAACAATAATAAATATAATTGATGTTATTATTCATTGATTTATTTCTGATATTATTATTGTTGTTACAGTTATATGTGAGATGGCGCGTTTCTGGCAGGACGTAGAGTTAAGGCCTGCCCACGCCATGGTAATGCCTATGAAAGACATGTCTGGCGACCAACATCTTCCAGAAGACCGGGTATCGCCTCCCGCTGTCGAGGCACCTCTGGACACTGAAGTGGGACACCTGGGACATGCGTGTGTGTGTGTGGGATTATCCAGGAAGGATGGGCACGACCATAACTGCATCCCTCTCTCTTCCGCCGACGGGGATGCGTGCACGTGTGAGGACGGCGGTGCGTGGAGATCGTTGCCAGATCGTCCGAGAACAAATTTCCGCAAGGTTGGCAAAGAAATTCCGGCATTTCTCGCAAAATCCCCGTTGTCATACAATCATAAAAATTTGTATGATCCATGCAGACCATTGTTCATTTTTGTATGCTAACTAACTCCACTTCATTCTAAGACCAAAATAGAAATTGCATTTAGTTTTGAAAGGAATAATAATGACAAGAAGACGAGAAATGCCGAAGATAAAAAGAGTATGTATTGAATATATTGATTTTACTATTATGTCTTGGGAGTTTATTACAATTTCTTTTTTATAATTATGAAAATCTATACGTAAATTTAAACAAATGTTATAAGTTCGAAATTTTTATTTTCTCTTGTTTCTTCCCTTTTTCCTGCCAGGTATAGAAATTTCCCGGAAAACGACAAATTCCACGCCATCTGACAACACTGAACGTGTGAGCTGTGGAGTCATTGGCGTTCTCGTAAAGGAGTTATGCGGTGTTCGAGGCTCGCCAGTTGTAATGGTTTTACTATTTTGTACCAGGAACTACGGAGGATTTATGCTATTTAGAGAGAAGAACTGAAGTTAATTATGAAGACAGAGCAGGTATTTAATTGAACTATTATGATATACATTAAAAATATATGTTCTTGGCGAGGGAGGTCCTAATCAATTACAGTATATGACTAACCTGAATGATACAGTCGCTGGAGGCTGAGTGGTGAGTCGGAAGGCGAGGAGCGGCACGCCAAGATGCATCTTGATAGCTTCATCTCGGCGTGGGCCTACAGACAGACCGACTGACAGACCTAGTACAAAGTGTTGCCAAGTATTATATAGTTTCTAGGGGCGTAATTGTCCCAAATACAGGTCCCCCGGGAAGGGGAGATCCGCTGGTGCTTGACTGATATGTTTTATAAACTATTACACTGAAGAGCCAAAAAAACTGGTACACCTTCCTAATATCGTTTAGGGCCCCCCGAGCCAGCAGAAGTGCCGCAAGACGACGTGGCATGGACTCGACTAATGTCTGAAGGAGACAATTCACACCATGAATCTTGCAGGGCAGTCCACAAATACAATCTGCCCCATTTTGAGAAAGGGGTTCACGTCTGTCACGTTTAATGATTCTCGTCAGTCGTCGTTTGCCCCGTTATTTCACGATCTTTTTCCGGCCGCAACGATATCGAAGATGTGATGTTTTACTGGATTCCCGATATTCACGGTACACTTGTGAAATGGTCGTACGCGAACATCCAAATGTTATTGCTACCTCGGAGATGCTATGTCCCATCTCTCTTGCACCGACTATAACACCACGTTCAAGCTCACAATTTAGAACTATTGGACGGTAACATCGTCGTCATTGGCTAGAAGCTTTCGACCGCATCGTGTTACTCGGATTTGTTCTATACCTCTGCTATTTCCATACGCACGCCTATACCAGTTTTTTTGGGTCTTCAATGTATTGCTGTAATGTGTTTTGGATTCTTCGCCTGGCCTGGATACCGACGCGTCGCTGCAGTTCGCTAGGCTGGACCGTCTTTACTGAATCATAATACAGTGCGTCGGATCGGTGGTTGGAGATGACCAGAGGCTGACTTACCAGTGAAACTTAATTGAGAGAGACAAATTTGATCATTTCTGTTTATAGTATTGTTTATTTATTTAATTCATTGAAGTAATTTGATATAAATTAATATTTTACAACTTTGCAAAGAGGATGAATTATAGCACACCATGGAAGGAATAGCCTGATACAATTTTTGTAGCAGTGAAAATTAATTAGAAAACTTGATTTAACTACTTTATTTTATTAAGACTTCCATCCTTCACGTACCTGGTAACGCGCACGTGCAGTTATCAGTAAGTCACAGATTAAATCTCTAACAGGATAAATAACGGCGAAGTTTTTTCGTGCATTTATTTTCTTTTCTGTTGCTAAGTGTTATCAAAATTGTACATAAAGGATTGTCCCGACAGCAATCCACCTTCCATCGCATGACACGAATAATCTGTTTCTCCCGGCTTTGTGACATCACGTATGTTATGTAAGAATCAACATTTGGAACAGAGAAAATTATGCTAAAACTGTAATGACGCACGAATAACTTGAACACAAAAATAGCCCTTATAATTTTAATGTTTTGTAACATGCCACAAACCTTATATTTCGTAAGCAACATAACGGTGAACATGGATAATTGTTTCGTGATATATCTAATTGAGGGTATGCATGATATAATAAAAAATGTTTGTATGAGTTGTGCATCAGGAACATTTACAGTGTTACCTGAAATTACCTAATTTAATAGACATTAAAATTAATAAAGAACATTTAAGAAAATTTACAATAGAATTCAGTATTGAAACCAGGACACTAACTCTCTGTGAGGAAAACTTTAGTAGGAAACTTAATTTGGATAATAAGATAGTACCTGCGTCTTTCAAATGAATACGAAAACAATACATGAAATAAGTTCAGGTTTTTAAGAAAAACTCATTTAATGCGTAATATTTTTACAAGCAAAAGAACTTATCTTTAGAGCAATATTTATGGTATTAGGTGAGAACGCACCGGAATCGGCTAAGCGGAAATGTGTTTTGAATTCGGATACGCACGCTTCTTCATCAAATCAATTTCATTAGATCATTACAAAATTTTTTAGATACATTTTTATGTAAATGTTAAGTTAAAATATACAAAACGATAAATATTTGTTACTTGTAGTTCCTTTATTGTGAGTTTGGAAAACTATTTCTGTCCACGCTCCACACCCTGCATTAATTAAAGATTTCAGATGTTGCAAATAAGATATGTTTTGATACGTAGGGGAGAGCAGGGATGGTTGCAACAAGAAGTTGGTTGTAATAGTGGACGTAGTCCGTATGGTTCCCAACAGATCGCAGCACCCTGCACATCAAACGACGTGACAATAACTGCGTCAGTATGTACGAGAACGCCATCATCGTACGACGCTGAATACTTNTTTTTTTTTTTTTTTTTTTTTTTAAGGTAAGTACATTATTTCCCTCATTTTATTAACTTTTCTATAACTTTTATAATGCAGCAATGAAAATGTTTAAATAAGTTATCTGTAAATACAAGTGTGCTCTACAAATACCAGGCCATGCCCATGCCCATGACCTTGAATGACCTTGATCCCAAAAAATTCCAAAATACCCAACACCGTATGAAAACTTAAAACATTTATAAATAATACCAAATATATTTAAAAAAATTTAAAAATAAATATTAAAAATCAATTTTAAAAACTTACATTTCTGGATGTTCCCACATCTCTCATCTCCAGTATACGACTGGCGTTACCAGGGTTTGGGAGGCTCGCATTTCGAGGGCAGAACAGTGGCGGCCATATTGGTATAATATGCAAAGGGTATATAAAATCAAAAATTCGTATTTATTATCCAATTTTAAAAAATAATTTTTAAATAAACAATTATTTATTAATTTGTTATTTTTACTGAAATTATACTTAAGTGTATTGCGGAAACATTCAAAAAACTCTCATTTAGTTAGTACATTTCCAGTCTCCTCTCNCTGAAATTATACTTAAGTGTATTGCGGAAACATTCAAAAAACTCTCATTTAGTTAGTACATTTCCAGTCTCCTCTCTTGAAGACCTAGTATTATATAATGCCAGAATATGTAAATTATTCATTGTCTCGACTGTTATTTAATTATAAATATGCTATTGAGGATTATTTTTTTAGTATATATAAATGTGGCCAATACAAGGCCTTCACACGACAAGCAACCGTTTGCCGAAGCCATGTTATAATCATGGTATGGATCAGTATCTGCTATCACTTTTATAGGCCAACATAGTGTTANCTGAAATTATACTTAAGTGTATTGCGGAAACATTCAAAAAACTCTCATTTAGTTACTACATTTCCAGTCTCCTCTATTGAAGACCTAGTATTATATAATGCCAGAATATGTAAATTATTCATTGTCTCGACTGTTATTTAATTATAAATATGCTATTGAGGATTATTTTTTTAGTATATATAAATGTGGCCAATACAAGGCCTTCACACGACTAGCAGCCGTTTGCCGAAGCCATGTTATAATCATGGTATGGATCAGTATCTGCTATCACTTTTATAGGCCAACATAGTGTTAATTGAAATACCAATAATGCTAGGCCCTTAAGATTTGGAATGCACGATGGCGATAAACAGTATTATCTCTTGTGCTCTTCTTGAACATCAATCCATCAATCTTTCGCAATGTTTCCATAAATCCGCACCTCAATAAGCACCACACACACTAATCTATACCAACCCATACACGATCCCACAACAATCCACTCACAAATTAACACCTATCCACACACAAATCCATACCAATCCACACCAAACTACACCAATCCATACCAATCCACACCAATCTACACCTATCCATACAAATCCACACCAATCCTTGCCAATACACACCAATATTTTGAAATCCTTCTCAATCAACAGCAATCCACAAAAATCCTTCGCAATCCTCCTCCACGATTCACAGCAACCCATGCCAATCATTCGATCAATCCCCTTCCTTTGATCAATCCCCATCTATCTGATCAATCCCCATCTATCCGATCAATCCCCATCTATCTTATCAATCCCCATCTATCTGATCAATCCTCATCTATCTGATCAATCCCCATCTATCTTATCAATCCCCATCTATCTGATCAATCCTCATCTATCTGATCAATCCCCATCTATCTGATCAATCCCAATCCTTCGCTAAATCCCAATCTTTAGATCAATCCCAAACCTTGGATCAATCCCAATCCTTAGCAATCCTCCTCTGCAATCCACAGTAATCCATGTCAATATTTCGATCAATCCCAATCCTTAGATCAAACTCAATCCTTCGATCAATCCAATCCTTCTGATCAATCCAAATCCTTCTTATCAATCTCAATCCTCCGGTCAATCCCAATCCTTCGGTCAATCCCAATCCTTCGGTCAATCCCAATCCTTCGGTCAATCCCAATCCTTCGGTCAATCCCAATCCTTCGATCGATCCTTTGGTCAATCGTTCGGTTTGTCACTAACCCATATTTTAAGAAATTACATTCGTTCGCAAACTGAGTCCAAATTTGTATATGTCGACAGAACTAATGTTTTGTATGCATCCCACTATTCATGCATTTTTATACTTAAGTCTTTATTATCATTTCATATGCAGATATTTCCATTATTAGTCGAGTTCTCATAGCACTACTTTAAAAATTTGAGGGAAAGAGGATACAACAAACAAAATTAAAGAAACACGAATTATTTTATAATAATTTTTAATAATTATTTTTTAGATACAATTTCAGAAGAAAGCAGTTCATCACATCGTGGTTTATATCCCCGGCCTTTCAGTTTACTATATATTGGAGATATCTCGTTAATGTGCGAGAGTTCCCCGCGTGTTTGAAGGTCAATAAAATATATGAGTCTATCGACAAGTTCATTTGGGTATTCGGGAAATAGGTAGTCAGTATTCTCGGCGTCTTCGGCCTTCTTCATTTCGCTTGTTGCAGTAAATGTATTGGAGAAGTGTTTCAGTGCATCGAGAAAATCGCCATCATTGTCTTCGGCATGTTAATTTCCATCAATACTTTTTCATGCTCATCTTCACCTCCTGTTTTGTATTCTATATTAAATTTGCTTTTCTTCGTAGCAGGAGTTGTTTGCTCATCAGTATTTACAGCCGACGACCGTTTATTTTGAAGTTCGTCGACTTCACGCGAAAGTCTTTCAAGAGTACATTCCACACAAACAGCCTCTACTACACTCATTCCGCCTTTATTATTAACTGTCTCATCATAATCGCCGGTCTAATTGGTACCCATCGATGCAGCAAAAGGTATTACCGGCAACACTTTATGACTCCTAGTAGACGAATCCTGGCAGATCTCGGTATGTTCTATTAATGTATCGCCTCGCACAACCTGCATGTGTCACCAATGTCGTAATGCTTCATTGCGCGAAAAGGACTCTCCATACAGGCCGTTCTCTCACGCCGATGAGCATTTTGACCATAGGTGTAAACTCGATCCCAGAATCGGCACTGGCGACAACCAGTTAGAGATGATGCAGTTCGCGGCTCCATGATCTTCGAGGTCAAAGGCAGGCCTTCATATTCGCAATATATCTTCGTGGTATGACGATAGAGCGCATCAAAATCCATGCTAACTTCATGGTGTCAGAACATCAACTGTCATTTTTCTACATATAAATGTGGTTCTTTTTGGAGTAAAGAGCCTAGTTTGTGCCCACAAAAGGCCTTCCATCAAAAAATTTATACGTAAAAAAATATAGGAGCAGTCTGAGAAAACCCAAAAAACTCGTTCACCCCAGGAGAAGACACAATAATATTTATGTACACATAAATATAAATTTTATACATACTTTACCTTTATGGTATTTGATAAGATTGATGAATTATTGGTTTAATGTGTTGAAGAGGAAGATTTTTAAATTAAAAATATTTTGAACCTCAGAAATTTTACATCCATAATTTAATTGAAAACGGCGCCCAGCGTGTTAATGGGGATTTGTGAAATGTCTGAAATGTAACACTTTGTATTTGCCAATTTAATGTTAGGATTTTGTATTGAGAGAGAAAACAGTCATGAGGGTTGTGTGAAATATATAACTTGAAGGCCGGGGAAGCAGTCCCGAGCAAGGAAACTCATGCTCGTGTTTTATTAGATGTAGGAGAAGGTCAGCCTTCGAGAGCCCCGAGCCAGGGACCTCATTCTAGTGGTTTGCTGGATGAAGGAGGTCAGCTTTCGAGAGCCCTGAGCAAGGGACCTCATTCTAGTGTTTTGTTAGATGTAGGAGAAGGTCAGCCTTCGAGAGCCCCAAGCAAGGGACCTCGTGCTGGTGTTTTGTTAGATGTATGAGAAGGTCAGCCTTTGAGAGCCCCGAACAAGGGACCTCATTCTAGTGTTTTGTTAGATGTAGGAGAAGGCCAGCCTTCGAGAGCCTCGAGCAAGGGACCTAATTCTAGTGTTCTGTTGGATGTAGGAGAAGGTGAGCCTTCGAGAGCCCTGAGCAAGGTACCTCATGCTGGAGATTTGTTAGATGTAGGAGAAGGTCAGCCTTCGAGAGCCCCGAGCAAGGGACCCCATGCTGGTGTTTTCTTGGATGCAGGAGAAGGTCAGCCTTCGAGAGCCCCGAGAAAGGGACCTCATTCTAGTGTTTTGTTGGATGTAGGAGGTCAACCTTCGAGAGCCCCGAGCAAGAGACCTCATTCTAGTGATTTGTTTGATGTATGAGAAGGTCAGCCTTCGAGAGCCCCGAGCAAGGGACCTCATTCTAGTGTTTTGTTGGATGTAGGAGGTCAGCCTTCGAGAGCCTTGAGCAAGGGACCTCATTCTAGTGTTTTGTTAGATGTAGGAGAAGGTCTGCCTCCGAGAGCCCCGAGCAAGGGACCACATTCTGGTGTTTTGTTAGATGTATGATGTAAGTCTTCGAGAGCCCCCGAGCAGGGGACCTCATTCTGGTGTTTTGTTAGATTCAGGAGAAGGCCAGCCTTCGAGAGCCCTGAGCAATGGCCCTCATTCTGGTGTTTTGTTAGATTAAGACGTAAGTCTTCGAGAGCCCCCGAGCAGGGGACCTCATTCTGGTGTTTTGTTAGATTCAGGAGGTCAGCCTTCGAGAGCCCCGAGCAATGGAACTCATGCTGGTGTTTTGCTAGATGTAGGAGAAGTTCATCCTTCGATGGTCGTGAGAGTGTTATACCCTTTCAAAGAACATGCCCGCGAAAGGCGTGTTTTAGCGCGAGCCCGCAGAGTGATTAAATATTAAAGTTATGCAGCTATTAAATAATTATAATGGATTTAGTTAGGTGGGTACAAAAACGCCCAATTGACAAAATGTAAAAACTATGATAATAGATAATAAACGGGTCACCTGGGATCGAGGGAGAAGGCTCACAATTTTGTAGACTGAAGACCGCTGATTGGCCGGCCGGCTACCGTAGCCTCGGAGAGGCGAGGATTGTGTTATGTTGGAAGTTGCGCGTCACTGGGAGAGGAGTCGTCGTGAGCGACATAAGTCCTCGCGGGTTCGCGGGCAGAAGCCGCGGTTCCCGCCTCGACTGTGTATTTGACACGCGAAAGAGTTGTGAAAGGCTCTAGTCATTGCGAACCATGGCCAAAGTTACGATTCTCGCGTGGAGTATCGATTAGTCTGGTTGTAAAGTCATCGCGGAGGAAACCATTTTGGCCTTGTTGGTTGTGACTGGAGCTGCGGTTACGAGAGGGAATAAAGTTAATTGAAGTCGTGTTTGAGTACCTGGGAGAGACGTAGCGCCCGCGACAAGTACTTTCAATTAAGGTCTTGGTTTTCAAGGAATATTTAGCCAAAGACGATAGCGAGCCGACTTTCTAGTTCCCGGGTGGTCGCGAAAGCAATCACAGTGTGTTCTCATCCCAGTAATTACCTGGGAACGGGAAAAAAATTGGTCATAGAANGGTGGTCGCGAAAGCAATCACAGTGTGTTCTCATCCCAGTAATTACCTGGGAACGGGAAAAAAATTGGTCATAGAAAAGGTGACCTGCTATATGCGCACGTGCAAGAACGTCTCAATATACCAACACAACTGTGTACGCTGGTTCAGAATGGATTAGGTAAACCGCCCTTATTGACGTAAAGGTCTTTGACTAAAATTAAAATCTCAACCAACAAAACATTTTCAATCGCCTGACGTAGCAAAAAGGGGCAGCTTAATGGCCGGGCGACTCAGGCAGCCACCTGGAGATCCGGCACGTTGTGGGGCTTCAAACCGAGGTCGAACAATATTTCAGTCGACTTAAATGTACTTTTTCGAAGTAAAGAATTTTTTTTTATTTCGGAAATGTTAGGGGAATTGAGCATACAGTGAGAAAACAAAGAAACCAAATTATTAATTGNGAATTTTTTTTTATTTCGGAAATGTTAGGGGAATTGAGCATACAGTGAGAAAACAAAGAAACCAAATTATTAATTGGTTTTCCTGTTATTTATTGCTAGTTATGAGAAACGTTATTTCTCTTTACCTGAACTCCCCACACCATTTCTATGGACTCACCCAACTCATCGTCTCCTACACGCCTTGGCCTNAATTTTTTTTTTATTTCGGAAATGTTACGGGAATTGAGCATACAGTGAGAAAACAAAGAAACCAAATTATTAATTTGTTTTACTGTTATTTATTGCTAGTTATGAGAAACGATATTTCTCTTTACCTGAACTCCCCACACCATTTCTATGGACTCACCCAACTCATCGTCTCCTACACGCCTTGGCCTGCAGGCACAAAGAGAAACATTGTTTCCTTGTGCGTAATTTAAAAATATTATCTCGTCAACACATATAAAATAGTTTAAAAAATATTGTTAAAAGATTTCTGAGGGGCGTATCTAAATTCGTAAGGAATGGAGGCCTTAATAAAAATAAAATAATTATGTTAGATTTTAAATTATTAATGCACCTGTTATTTACAGCTTTAATATATATCTCTATTACTACTACTCTTCTTATTTAAACATAACTGCAGTATTTAATGTTCTTCTCAACTTCAATTAAAGTCCTACCTATGTCTCTGTTTTGTTATAGTCAACTCTCACTCATCACATGTTATGTCTGTCTGTTACCATAATTTGAAATTTCTTTATCTCACGCATCCAGTCTGAAAGTCCAGCCTGCCAAACGCACTCTTCACTGCACCGATGCTCGCAATTGCACTTCTTCCCTCCCACTGATCACTAACGGCGCCACTCGTTGCTCTTCTGGCTCGTCGTTTACCGCTCAAGGCTGCACAATCGCTCAAACTCCCGACGCTCATAAACTTTCCACTCGGGGGGCCGACGCGCGTTTATAGTATCAGCAGCCAAGATCTAGAACATTCCCCGCACCGCGAGTCACACCGAGAGAGGCAAAGACAATAAAAAAAATAGAAAATTCTTCATATAAACGCATAAATTCTATCTGATGAAGGTCAGGAGCGTGAGAGCCGCAAAAGGTATCACGACCGCGCAATAATGCGCGGTGGACGCCTTTTAAACCAGAAACGGGCTTCTTTGGATATCGCTCTCGTGACTTTTCAATATTCCTTCGTTCTCGCTGGCCGCTTTCATATCACTACTTTGTCTTATTCCGCTCGCTCGCGCGGGATTGGTCAAGGGAAACGAGCGAATAACACTGTAATTAAAAATAACAACGTTCGTTCGCTCTTATCAGTAAAAATTCAAGATATTAAGCCACGGAGTTTATTTATATAATCCTTTCGCGGTTACTTTACACTTTTCTGAGGCTCTGCTAAAGTTTTACATTCAGGATATTCCTCCGTCTCGTGCAAACTAACCTTAACTAAGTCTAGAAAATTACTCCGAAGGACAACGCACCAAATTTTTGCGCACTCAATTGTAATAATATTTTACAAAATAACTATTTTTACTAAGCGCTACCAACACACAATGTTTCACACTGTTTTAATTTATATATATATATTTTTCAAATGATGTCTTATGATTGATAAATAAAATATAGGTCAAACTTCAATTTAACGAAAAATAAGATACTTTTATGTTAACAGAGGTATTAAACGCTCGTAATACATGGCATATTTAGGAAATAACTAAACGTGTGATACATGGGATGATTTTTCCAAGTTTTGATTCTAAAAGTGTGAAGAAACCGCGAATACACTATATTATGTTATACCGCATGTTAAGTTAAAAACAAGAGATTGCAGAATATCATTGCACTTGTGTGTATGATAAGTGGGATCCCCGTGTTCATTGGTTCGAGGGTTATGGCCACGAGGAGGGGTTTTAACAGTAAGTAGTTGGAGGGTCGCCAAAAAATGAACCGCACATGCCCACCCAGGTGAAAAATTTGCTTTAGTCCACCCCTGCATTAGCAAACGCTTTTATAGTTAGTGTATCCGCAAACTAATAAACACGTTAGAATAAAGACAGTAAATATTGTTCGACGAGGAAAGCTTATGTTATTAACGCGATAGTAATAAACCACAGTATTGTTTGGTTTTGGTCACATATTGAATTTCTTGTAAGAATTTTCACATGAAATACAGATCCCATTATAATAACCGTAAATAAAATACAATTTAATAGTTATTTTAAAAATAAAAATATATTGTTTAGAAAATGAGCCACGACGTCGATATTTTTTTGTCCTTTAGAAATGTAAGACTTTTCTCCAGGCGAAGTAAAATACTGGTGTGCATGCAGTCTTCGTCTTAAAAAAGTCCTTGCGGAGAGGTTTATATTTTCGCTACAAAATCGGGAAAGTTAGGAGGTGCTGTAGATAAAATGTACTCACTCTCTCCCAGCGGTGCAATAGACAACCGTAGGAGATACCGTAATTTGAGCCATCCTCTGGGGTTCGATCCTGGCTCCTGTATAAGCGTGCGAGGAAGACATAATACTGGCTGGGACGGTGTAAAGGAAAAGAAAATGACCTTGGTTCAAAATATAACACTACACTTTTCGTGCACGCTAAAACTTTGTTAGTATATAAAAAAAATTGCTCGTACCCAAGTGATAAGGTGTAAGTACGAAGTTAGTAAATGAACTTAAGATATAAGAAAACCTTTCATCACGCCAGTAACAGTCTGGATATTCAAATTGTTTGGCTACAGTTCATGCAATTTTTTTTTCACATTATGAAGTGTGTGATTTATTTACTAGAAAACTTGTTTGGGCTATGCTGCTAAGAACATTTGTTTGATCGAGAAGTCTATATTCATGTAAAAGAGATTGTGTTACACACACCCCCTGAAACGGGCCCTGTGATACCAAATGACGAAATATATTTAAAAAAGACGTACTTTTGGTAGGAAACTCGTCGTGAGCGGGTAGAGATTAAAAATGTTTCACTTTAAGGGTCGTTATTCTTGTGATGTTAAAAATTTTCTCAGAATTCACTTCTCTTAAGGTAAATGTGTTTTTTAATTTCTGAGTAGTAACTGATGATGCGCTCAAGCTGCGTTCTCTTGTACAATTTCATGCAAATAGTTTAATAGACTGTCTTAAATATGTTCGTTGTTCATATTCAGCATTGTTATTGGGTTTATAATAACCGAGCGATTTTTATTATAGGAGAAAATCAACAATAATTTACGCCTCTTATGAAATAAACCCCATATAAACAAATATTTCTTATGGATATTTGATGATCATAAGATATTTGCCTTCAAAACACCCTACACACAAACTTGCACTAAAGATACTGTCTATGAGTATGTGGCGCATTTATTAGAGATTCTCCTGTTCCGCATTTCGCAATATGAGTTGAAAGGAGTGGCCATCTATTTGCTTACACATGACTCCACGTCAGAATTAGATAGCCACTTTACTGACGAAATGACAGTTCCTTCCACCAGTTAGCCGTGTTACTTGCGGGGAGCTTCATTTCCCGCCTATCTAGCTATTCGCAAAATTATCAAGGGCAACAGAACTCAGAACCACAACCACTGGCCCTTGTACACAACGAGAGCAGATAAAACGCACTTCATCACCACGACAGTGATTTGAAAACTGTTGTCTGGAGTGCACTTTTGTGCCATCAACATCACCCAGTGAGTTGGGGTAACTGCGACGCGCTGTCACGCGGGACAATATCTCCGGGGTAAAATAAGAAATCGGAGAAAAATGTACCAACCCGTTTGCTCTTGAAGTCAAAGTAGCAACATATTTAGCAAAGCTTGTAAGAAATTAATGCAATGTAAAGCCATGAGTACATTTCTCATTTTATAATAGCTTCCTCAGCAAAATTTAAAATTTATTTTATTTATTTTTAATGAAAGTTAATGAATTTAAGTATTATTTATATTAACATTTTCAATTCATTTTATTTGTATTCAGATAATATGTATAAGATTTTAGAGTTACATTCACAAATTTTCTGGTTCGATTCCGAAAGGCTCCATTGAAAAAAGGTTCCCTTTACCGTCCTAGGCAAACACCAATGTAGTTCCTTGGTACAAAACCACATTTACTATTTTGTTGTGATGATCTATAAAACGTAGTAAATTTTAGAACCCATATTAATAATAATAAAATTATTGTTATGATATTATTAGAGAACTACATTACATACAAACCAAAGATCAATTATATTGAAATGTTTCAGTTACAAATTCCCGAAAAGGGTCTCAAACCGGCCATATAATAGAAAGGTCTATAGCGAATATAGAGTGTATACCACTGGAAGTGTGCAAGAGTATTTCGATCGTTGCCTACTCACGATACTCTTCGCACAATACTGTGTCTAGTTGAAACAGCAGGAACAATAATTTTGTAACTCTGTTATCAAACTCTTTTACTTCTGAAATGTTTAAGTAATTATTTTATTTTTCAGTGCGTAAAATCGATTTCCCTGAAGTAGTCAAAACGTTGAACGATTGAATCGGATGAACGAGTTAGTGAGTGAAGACATTTGGGCGGCTCTTACCAGCGAAGTCTTGAGAGCCGATGAAGGTGATTGAGGTGAGTATTGAGCAGCGCCGGATTGAAAGGGTGAGTGAAACGGTAGATCCCCTAGAAAACCCGCCGACCAGCGTCATCGTCCGGCACAATTCCACTTGCATTATGTGTTGCCTCGCCGTCACAAATAGCCGTTTAATGGCCTTTCCCTGTACGAAGTATCTAATGACAGCTTGCAGTCAGAATTAGTGAAATCACAGCGTATCTCGTAGTTTTCCGCAGTTAGGTCGAGCTAACATAAATTTGTATATTCGTGTCCATATAGAGTCTCCCTGCCACGGATCCTTAGGCGATACGTATCATTATGTGGCAAGTGACAAAAAAAATGTATTTATTGTTTGTAACCAACCACCTATTAAGAAAACAAACATGGTAACTGTATGCTCAAATATGATCCGTTGAAAATTAGCGTTCCAGAATGCATAATTGTTTTAAAAAAAACCTGGTATGTTTGGTGGCATTTGCAATGTCTACATCACATTTTTATAATCAGCATACAAAGGTATGTTTTTTGTTTCATATAAACATATTATCTACAGTATTTACTTAATTGGTTATATAAATACACAAAATTGTTTCTCTGTTTGGTNGTTTCATATAAACATATTATCTACAGTATTTACTTAATTGGTTATATAAATACACAAAATTGTTTCTCTGTTTGGTTGAGTACAACAGGACGTAAAGTACTCGCAGTTTTTGCAGACGTTTGCGTATGAATGACAGCATATGCGAAAATTAACAAGCTGCTGTTTAGGTCAAATGCTCATGTTTGGTCATATTTTCATGGNTATGAATGACAGCATATGCGAAAATTAACAAGCTGCTGTTTAGGTCAAATGCTCATGTTTGGTCATATTTTCATGGAAATTCTTAAATTAACAATTATTTTACACAAACTGAGTACAGAATATTTTAGTGGTGCATCAAGATCACATATTCCAAAATAAAACAATAATTATTTTTATATATTCAATTTAGTACAAATTAAAATATTAATTTTTTGTGCTTTTGATTGAAAGGATAATAAAATGTCTGTTCATAATATATTTATTGTATGTATGTATTATACACACTTATGTTTTATATATAAAACAAACTTTATCAATTTATTACACCGGCTGCATCTAAAATATTTAACCGATTTCAAAAGGCTATACTTTTAAACTGAACAGCAGATTAACATGTGGTGAAGAGTAGAATACATGTCTGACAATAAAGTTTTCCTTGCAAGTATCACAAATGCTCAATATCCCCCCTAGCCTGGGTATTCTCGAAAATGAGATATGACTCAGTTGGGTGCCGACTCGGTACTCGGCGGAACCATGGCGGGGTACCACACGTCAGCAAGCACGTCAGTTCATTGCTAAGCGAGGACTGAAGTGTTTCACTTGGTTGCCGCTAGGTGCGTCCCTGGTGTGCAGGCGGTGAGTAGCCGGCAGTCGAGCTCCCTTCAGTACGCGTCAGGATGGAGACTCCTCAACAGAAGGACTCTTGCGTTCTCCAGTTCGACGATTGCAAGTCTCTGGTAAACGTGCAGCGTGAGATTCTAGGCGACAGCACGGCACCGCACCCTCTAGTGCTCAGGGCTTCCGACGTTCGCACGNAAACGTGCAGCGTGAGATTCTAGGCGACAGCACGGCACCGCACCCTCTAGTGCTCAGGGCTTCCGACGTTCGCACGAGCAGCTTCTACCGACAGGTTGTTTATGAAGAGGCGCGCTTTCCTAGCTGCGTGTTATAACCCTGCAGTGGAGAGCGTAATCCGCATTAAAAAAAACCGCATGGCTCTTCCGCTGCGGAGAAGTGTTTTCCTACACACTGCGGAAAAGCCCACGTACATTAAACTTTGTCACTTGTACAAAGCCAGGTGGGTCTCCAAGAATGCATTTGGTACCATGTGGTCGCAATTCAGAATTTTCTTTACTTCCATTTTGGTCAAAAAAGAAACTGTACATCCGATTCTTATGGTATCTTGTTGGCTGCACAATTTAATCCGAGACAAATATTTTTAGCGGAAACCCAAACCGTGACGAAGTACAAGAATCCGCACATGAACTTCCAGCTGAAAATACAATCCCTCTAGATTGAATTGGAGGATTTGCTAAAGCTTAAGATTTTAAGTAAGGAAAATCTACCTTGAAAAAATATATTAACTCAATTACAAGGAACTGCAGCTAAATAACATATTGAGGTTTGCGAATAGACTGGTGCTGTNGAAAAAATATATTAACTCAATTACAAGGAACTGCAGCTAAATAACATATTGAGGTTTGCGAATAGACTGGTGCTGTGTGTACTAAACCACATCGAAAAGAAACCCTTTTACAAAATTGTGTTCCTCTTTTTTTTTGTTGTGATATGTGTATTTACTGTAAGTTATTCTTGTGTTACGTGAAATTTTTTGCGTTACAGGCTTATGTCATAACAACTACTTTGCCTACGTTTTAATGAACCAAAGTGAATACACNGAAAAAATATATTAACTCAATTACAAGGAACTGCAGCTAAATAACATATTGAGGTTTGCGAATAGACTGGTGCTGCGTGTACTAAACCACATCGAAAAGAAACCCTTTTACAAAATTGTGTTCCTCTTTTTTTTTATTGTGATATGTGTATTTACTGTAAGTTATTCTTGTGTTAAGTGAAATTTTTTGCGTTACAGGCTTATGTCATAACAACTACTTTGCCTACGTTTTAATGAACCAAAGTGAATACACNGTGAAATTTTTTGCGTTACAGGCTTATGTCATAACAACTACTTTGCCTACGTTTTAATGAACCAAAGTGAATACACATTGTTTTTGTGTGTGTGTTTACAACATAGTGATTTAACCAACTAAACTTGCTTCCTATAGAAAATTATATTACTATAATTTCTGAGAATGGACGTCTGTGTTACCAACTTTGTTATACACCTTATATACAATACACATAATACCATACATTAAACATCATGTTTGTCACGAAATTTATTATACACTTAATACCCTACCAAAGAAATAAAGATTATTTATTAGTCTTTCATTAAAATTAAAGTGTTAATAGTCTTGTATCTCTAACCTCGCAATTATGTTAACATTTACATGTAATTTTGGCGACTAGTGATAGATCGGACGTTGGCACAAAAGGGGCCAACACAATTGGATAAATAATTTCAAGTACAATACTATAATTACGTAAATAAATTTCAACAGTTTTATTCAATGTGCCACCAATGTTTTCCAGGTTAGTTAATATTTTAATTGTTTTTAAATTCGTCGTGGGACATATCACATAACATTGGCTGTCCATCTGCCAATTCAATGAGGTGCTCATCGTCAGCAACAGTGAAACGGAACGCCATTGNGGACATATTACATAACATTGGCTGTCCATCTGCCAATTCAATGAGGTGCTCATCGTCAGCAACAGTGAAACGGAACGCCATTGTGTACTCAAACCAACACTACAACAACAACCAAAACAAAGACTCTGTCCTGTCGACTCGACGCCTGCACTACTCCGCTGCGGATGACGGACTATACTCCTCCAGACGGAGTCAGTGAACTCCGCAGCGTAAACCCGGTCGGTGGAGTACGTGCCGCGGTCTGTAGGAAAACACGTCAATACGGTGCTGTACGTTGGCTGCCCTGCAAGGCTTCTTAAGGGGCAATCCACAGGTCGTCCCCTTGTGTTTCTCAACAAAGGCATTGGGCGCATTCTGACATCCTGAGGAGTTTTGTAAGCAGTCCGCGAAAGTCTGCTCGTCGTGCTAGCCGAGAGATAGCCATTCCCCATACGACTGTCTGATGTACCATACAGGATTGAACTCGTACACGTCCTATGCCAAGGTGATATACAACGACGTGTGGCGGTTTTGTGGGTTCATTCTCGAAAAGAACACGTAAGAAGAAACTTTTCTTCCGTGACGAGGCCATAATCCATCTCAGTGGTACGTTGACCGCCACAACGTACGGACTTGGGGATCACAATGGCCACATGCCGAGGGTGAGAGAGAAACTCACCTATTTTGAATGTGCTCTGCGCCGTTTGTTCATGTCCCGTTCATATGTATATTTTTTTACAACACTGTCACGTGAATCTCATTCCATCAAATGTTGCAGACCTGGCTTTTCCCGCAGTTACAGGCAGATTACGCTGTTTCCATTTTCCAGCGTGACGGAGCACCACCACACTGGCACTTGCTGGTTTGAACATTCCTCAACAACGAGCCTCGGCACTGGTAGATCGTCCGTCAGCGACCTGCTGGTTTGGCACTAACACCACCCATGTCACCCGATCTCACTCTCTGCGATTATTTCTGTTGGGAGTTGTGAAGGATTCAGTTTGTGTTCCGTCACTTCCTGCAATAATGAATGAACTTTCGAAACCATGTAAAAATAGCAGTGGCTGCAGTTACACAGGGTATGCTCGCTAATATGTGGGACGAGTTAGACTATTAGAAGTGTTCCGTGCGTTTGCGAAGGCAGATTGAGCATTTGTGATAATTGTAAGCAAACTATTATTGTTAGGCATACATTTCATTCTTTACCGCGTAGGTTTCTGTTCCTTAGTTTAAAAGATACAGCCTATTTTAATAGAATAAATCTTTAAAAAAAAAAAAAAACCTGTACATTTTGCATAAAATATATTTCATTTTTAATATAGTATAAACAAGAGCTTACCATCTGGCATAAAATTATGTTTCAATAGTTACATACATTTTGATAAGCGCTACTTGAGCAATTTACGATTTATTACGGTCTATGGTAGGGTTAGGAATAGTAACAAAATTTAACAAAATAAAATTTTGGTTACAATTACAGCCTAGTAATACTGTATAAATATAATCCATAGTATTAACTTGTTGAATTATTGAGAAGATAAATTGTTAACTGTACACACACATACATATAAACTACCTGTCTTCTGTAAAGAATATAAAGTGATTTTTAATTTCTTAGGTGGGCATAACACAACCATAATTTCGTATGAATAACCAACCAGCGTTTCGTAAATATTTATCATACATAAATATCTTCCAAAATGGCCGACAAAAGTGGCTATTTGCTGGTATATATGATGCTTGTAACAAATACTTTCAGTATACAATATTTGTCAAAATTGGTTAAATGGCATGACAGATGTACTAAATAAACTTAAAATATTTTTATGGCCGTCATTTTGAAAATAAGTTACAAAAAAGTTTGATACGTTAAGTTTACATGGCCTACCATAGTATTACTTACATGCTAAATTGGGTGAAAATTGGTTTAATTGTTTCAGAGATATAATGTAAAATATTTATTTTTAAAATTGGTGCTATTTCCAAAATGGAGGACCAACAACAATATCAATTTCAAAATTTTATTCTTTTACAATGGTTTGTCTAAATATAAAATTAGGTTTTAATCGGTTGAATGGTTTCCGATATATAACACAATCCCCTACATTTTAAAACGTCCGCCATTTTAAAACTAACTGCCTGGCATTGTCAAACATTTTAAAAGTCAGGTGTCCTTACGTAGTTCTATTTGTGTACCGTGTTTGGTAAAATTCGGTTCACGCACAGGCACACACACATCCCCACACATACACACACAGACACACACATACACACACAGGATAGTGATTTCATAAGCCTTTCTTTCCTTCGGAAAGTAGGCTAAAAATTACTACTTTTATGTTAAATATTTAAAGTGCGTAAGTATTTTTTGGTGACAATTAATGCTTTTGTGCTTTTCATTGAAAGAAACAGAAATATAATTTTGCCATTAAGAGAACTGGGATATTTCTATCTTCCAATGCCGTACGGATTATTACTTATACCTCCAGGGCTGTTCATAACATTTAACTCAAAGTTTGTATGAATTTTTTGCAGTGGAGGGATTTCAGTGTGAGAATTTCAGGCACTTAATGGGGTTATTAAATTTTTTAATGACTTTCTTCCTACATTTAGGCTAAGACAATTCAAATTTAGACAGACAGATCTAATTAAAAAGTTTTGCGAACGGTACCTACTTACAAAACAATACATTTTAAAAATAAGTTTAGTGTTTTTTAGGATATTGCGAAACAGCACACAAAATTATTATTTTTTTTTGTATTTTTAACAAGATTTGTAAGTGCTGTTCAACATACTGCTCATAAATTTAGTTAACTGAGGACATTTTAAGGGCAAAATACTCAGTGAGTGGTGACATTTTGTATTCGGAGTGATTTATTGTATGTGTAACCAGAATTTCCCGATTCCTCCATTTATGGATTTTCTATAGGTATAGATTATATCTCGTTTAGAACGTTATTATGCTTATTACATAAAATATGTAGTCTTTGTTTTTTTTATTTCAGATTCACACATATCAATTAGGTTCCAGATATTTTCCCTATGTCCTCGCCCAAATTGAATTCGAAGTTACCACCAATATATTGAGTTTTAAATAAACAGATTAAAAAAATTAGCACGGCAATGTAAAATGGTTTAAACAAGTATTTAGTTTGACTTACAATACTTTTAAAATTATTATCCAAAGATTCCAAATCCTTAGTGTGGGTTCTTACTGAAACAGATCATCCTTGCACGTAACTAAAAACTTAATAGAAAATGTCCCGTATAAAAGGTTTTTGTGGAAAAGTTACATAAAAAAAAAAACGTTTGCCCAAGAAATCATTAATTTGGGGTCACATGTAAAAAATTTTTTTAGGCTGAAATTTATATAATATTGCGAAAAGTTCGTCTTAATATAACATTTTGTTTGCAGATAGGTGTAAAATAAATGTTGAATGTAAAATAAATGTTAATTGTTTATTTAAATGAAATGACTGTAATTTTGTTCCCAGATGTAAATTTGTAATAACATGTTCCTTTCATTTTAAAAGGTAATAAGGCCTACATATAGTGTTGCACCTTGTACCGATAGTGGGACTTGGCAAGCCTCTCTCTTGCAGAAGGGTCGACCGGGCGATATGAACACTGCGATTCAATTTGCATTTTAATAGACAGTGGTTTAGAGGAAACACGAACAAACATAATGTGCAATTTCATGGGGTGAAGCTATGTGGTTTTTTTAATAAAAAAAAAGCCTTCGGTTAACTGCGGCGTTCTAATTACAAATGCTTCCGCTCGTCGCTTTAGGAGGTCATTTCATTNAAAAAAAAGCCTTCGGTTAACTGCGGCGTTCTAATTACAAATGCTTCCGCTCGTCGCTTTAGGAGGTCATTTCATTTCCATTTCCTCGGCTCCGTAAGCCACAAGCTGAAGGAAAGGGCATTGAAACTGCAGGTACTCCAACAGCAGCGGGCTAGCGTCTCCTTTGTTGAGACAAAAGAGTTTAAAGCCTTTGTTTTAAATCTCTTTTAATAGAATTTTCTGAATGGTATCACAAAAAAAAAAGTGGTTTCTTTGCTCAATTAAAAAACGCACGTCAAGCCGTTATGGATAGTTGAACTGGAGTGACATGGTAAGTCGAATATGAACACATTATTACCACTAAACTAACACATACTCTGCGTTCCACTGTTACCATTGACATTTCTCTCTTGAAGATTTATGAACATGTCGTGAACGTAAAAACAAGAAAGTTATAAAGTGTGCTTAATTTAATGTAGTAATACAATTTTTAAGTTTACGAAGCAAAAACACATTAAGTAAGTGAACAAAACTACAATTTCCATGCTATGTTTGCTGCTATTGAGACCCAAACTATTACGTTTATTGCTGTCTTGTTCAAATAGCATTTACTTCATTAGGGTTCGTTAAGAAAACTGGTACGTTTAAAGCGCATTGGTTAACTAATATAATATTATTATATCTCGGANTTCATTAGGGTTCGTTAAGAAAACTGGTACGTTTAAAGCGCATTGGTTAACTAATATAATATTATTATATCTCGGAAATGAGGTTTTCACCCTAAACAAAAGCTATTAAAGTTTATAATTCTAAGCGAGGGGTGAGGAAAGCTTTCTTTATAGTTAAGTTCAAGGATAGGCTATAACGTTCAAGGATAGGCTATAACGTTCAAGGATAGGCTATAACGTTCAAGGATAGGCTATAACGTTCAAGGATAGGCTATAACGTTCAAGGATAGGCTATAACGTTCAAGGATAGGCTATAACGTTCAAGGATAGGCTATAACGTTCAAGGATAGGCTATAACGTTCAAGGATAGGCTATAACGTTCAAGGATAGGCTATAACGTTCAAGTTTGTGTCTCTATGTGGCCAATCGTTTACATCGTAGAACTATACTGCGTGCCACTGAGCCGAAAACCATGTAAAATATTAACCGTAATAAAATATGTTTTTTTTTAACCATCGTTTGGGTGTAATCCGTTTACTACGCAGCTATTTCCTAGTAAGGATTTTTTATTAAAGTTACCGAGCGAGGTAAGGGAGTGGTAACAGACTGTATTCGTTTCTAGTGGACCCGGGTTCAATCAACGATCAGGCCATTACGATTTCGGTTTTATTCGAGGCGAATACTGCGATTGTTCCTTCATACAATCTACTGCCGGTTCCTCCCCCCTTTCCTGATTATCTGAGCAACTAGCTCCGTCTCTAATGAACTCGCCGCCCACACGAGACATAAAGCCCAGTCTTTGTTTAGTTGAGTTGCGAGCTGGTACAGGATACACTTAATTTGATATTGTTAAGCTATACAAACCCAAATAAGTGGAGCGTGCTAGCTGGCATTTCTATAGTTTTCCTGGATACGCCTCTTCACTGCAATTAAGAAATTGAAATGTAATTCACCTCCAAATTGTATTTTTTTTTAATAGGCCCAGCGAAATATTCTTGCAGGAGTGACGTTTACTTTGCATTCATTAAAAAATGGTTTGTCACTTGATAGAAATAAAACCCGCCTCTTCTAACCAGTACCAGATTTATTTTTGTGTCGACTGCAAGATACTTTAATTTCTAGCAGAAACATTTTGACAAGACTTAGTGGAAAAATTAAAATCAAGCCCAGCATTATTCCTCATCGTATTATTCACAGAGTGTAAATACACTCGCGCCTTTTAATCATGAAGGCATCCGAACCACTTGTTTCCGACTTGTTGCTCGGAAATTTTTTGTTGCACGGAGGGTTAGGTTTGGTAGATATCGTGCTTGGCTGCCTCTCCACGTGAGGCACCGGCATCACTTCTTAGCTACCGCGGCCTTTTTTTTAAGAAACAACATTTTGAAACGACCACCAAATACTTTTCCCGAATTTTTTACAGGTATTCGGTTTAAACACAACGGACGTAGAGATTTTAAAAAAATTTTCTGCTTGAAGATGTCCTGGTGAACATTTTGGTGAGGGGAGATGATTTCACGTGCCTTAAATTTAGCTCCATCCTCAACGCCTCGTTTTATCCACCGCCTCGCATTAATCTCACTAAAGACTTTTTATAAATTCGCCCGCTAAGATAGGGTTAGAAGGGGTTGGATGTGTTCTCGAGAACTCCTCAATAGCTCGTTAACCCAATGAGATAACGTTGTGTTCCCTATCGATATGATCTTAGCTTCAAAATGTGGCCTATACAAATGACCAAAAACTGATATTACAACTTTTTAAAATTCAACTCCTGAAGGGATGCCAAGTTGTAAAATGTGTCTTCGAGGACTCCTCTATAGTCCATAGCTGTGATACGATATCATTATTCTCTTTAATTCAAAAGGCTACTTACGCCAATGGAAAACTGTTAAATTGAGAATTTTTTGAAATTGAACATATTAGAGAGGGAAAAAGTGGTAAAATTTGTTTCGAGAACTTCTCAATAGCTCATTAACCCCATTACAGATTATGCTCGTTGCTTTAAAAAGTTGGCTTTGTAAATTCACAAAAATTAATTTAGAGATTTTTCGTAACTCAACCACTAAGAAGGAGAAAAAACGAAAAATGTGTTTCAGAGGACTCCGCAATAGTCGTAAGGATATCTTATGCTCTTTGCTTGACGCATTCTGCGTCCCTATATTTTATTCGTCAGAACACATGCTCTGGCGAAGCTCGCAGGTGGACGACCGCAATAAGGATTAAGGGTTTGGCGGACGTGATGGGAGAATAGCGCCAGGACGGCCCGGCGGAACGACCACGTGCGGAGGAAGGCGGATGCAGCTGCATCTCGCAGCTGCCGGGGACACGGAGCCCACACCAGCAGTGGCGCCTGTCCCAGGCTAGCTACCGCCATAA